>JAIPMN010002416.1:0-25045 GCA_020650975.1 Apostichopus californicus
ATCACAAACTCTTGATCTAATTATTTCATTTATCCCCGATTATTAATGTACTCTTGTTTGACCTTCTTGCTTTCGATATAAACAGAATCCTGATGCAAGTTATGATGTCAACGACAGGGATCACGATCCCACTCCGAGATATGATTTCTACAATACGAATGAGTGAGTATTAGGAAATGTTTTAAAACTTGTTACAACTTGATTTAGATTCAAACTCTTGTTTGTTATGTCAACAAGTTTTTACAAGGCCTCGTAGTCATGATTAACAGTTTTTATTCTCTCTTAAGATATTTTGTTGTCCTGTCTGAAAAGTGTTCAAAATTCAATAGACCATCTGAAGCTGTCAATTACACTATTGAAATTATGATAATTTGAAAACAGAGTTGTATTTTTGTGTGTACTTATCATACTGTTACTTGAGGTATGAACAGACACATGGTCTGGGTATTTACTTGATTCCTCTCCAAGTTGAGGGGTGAATGTATCATAAAGTGTCTCTGTTTTTGACATGTATGCACCACACAGCACTTAACTTATATAAAGCATATGTTTGCGGTGAATGAATCTCCATTTTACTTCTAAGATTTCTAACTTTATAGAAATTGTCATGTCTTTGTTCCTTCAAATGCAATTCTCTGTATTGTATTTAAAGCCTTCCCATTTAATAGCAACGTATCAGTCACATATTAAATTTTGCTTCAGTTGGCTCACTTTACAGTGTGTAAAGTTTACACTGTGGGTTGCTGTTTGTATAGATCTTCTCACCTCCCACTGGAAGGGCTTTTGTTATGTATACAAAATTCACTCATGCAAGGTAGCTGGTACCTTAATTGGAAAAGTATGCACCAAACTTTAAGGGCTTGGGAACATAACAATTTTTATTTCAGCTACAATGCATTTATTAATATCTACAACATGTTTAAGGAAGTCTGCAATGTAACAAATACCTATGTAGAGTAGGATGTGTGCCGGTACATGTGCCAGTAGGATGTGTGCCGGTACAACTGTTTCCATGGGTATGAAACTTTCCAGATAAAAGGTACAGTGTGTGGAAGTGGACCTGTTTCCACTGATATGAAATGTCTGGATAGAAGGTGCAGTGTGTGTAAATTTGACCTACAGTGTAAATGTGACCGGTATAAAATACCTATATAGAAAGTACAGTGTGTGGAAGTGGACCTGTGTCCACCGATATAAAATGTCTGGATAGAAGGTGCAGTGTGTAAATTTGGTCTCTGTCCACCGGTATAAAATACCTGTATAGAAAGTACAGTATGTGGAAGTGGACCTTTGTCCACCGATATAAAATGTCTGGGTAGAGAGGACAGTGTGTGAAACTTTGATCTGTGTCCACTGGTATGAAATACCTGTATAGAAAGTACAGTGTGTGGAAGTGGACCTTTGTCCACTGATATAAAATGTCTTATTTATGCTTCTTCCATCCCAGGCATGGCACCAGATGTGCAGGAGAAGTGGCTATGGAGGCTGGCAACGGTGTCTGTGGTGTTGGTATTGCATATAATGCCAGTATTGGGGGTATGTGTTTTTTTTGTTGTTGTTGTATGTCTAGAAAGATTAAACATTGGTCTTGCTGTATCAGATCATATTACAATGAATATCATGAATAATAGAATTAAAAAAAAAATTACCTGAAATTTAATAAATTGAACATGTCAGTGACTTTCTTAGATTTGGATCAAATCGTTACCAATAATCAAAGCATAAGAAAATTTGTAAGAAAAACTTTAAGATATCACGTATGAGACCACAGTTATAGCTTTCAAGTAGATTTATATTAGACAATGCAGATATAAGGATGCTTGCTGATGTCATATTACAGACAAACATTGTATACTTGCCAACAGATTTGCATACGGTGTCAGGATGCTTGTGTTGGTACCATTACTTACTTGGAACCTCTCAAAAAGATTGCATCATATGTTATACCGGTAGTTAGGTTGTATGGATGCCTGATGGTGCCATCACATGCGATAAAGGTTTTGCAACATATCTGCACAATGTTTTAACTTCAGGTATTAGGATGCTGGATGGTGATGTCACTGATGCTGTTGAGGGATTATCTCTAAGCATTCGGAGGAATTTTGTGGATATTTACAGCGCCAGCTGGGGCCCGGAAGACAATGGTGCTACCGTTGATGGGCCTGGGAGGATCGCTATGGCAGCCTTTAGAGCAGGCATCAGGCGGGTTAGTCTTTTACTCTAAATACCGTTTAACTTCCGGACATGAACAACCTTTCTGTTTTGCGTTTCCAAAGCTAGGCTAGCTTTTCGAGTCCTCCTATCAGTCTGAATTCATTCAATATGATACCATCAATGCCTGGGCAGGATGAAAGGGGCAAGTAACAATAGATGCACAAATGGGCACTGTATCTTACCAAAGGCTCATCCTCAACTCTATGCACTGCAGCATTTAAAATGTGTGTGGTATCTTCTCTAGGCAATTGAAGGCGCTGCTGATAAAATTGCTTATGTGAAAACCTGTAAATGAAGAACAGGGACATAAACTTTGCTATCTTTTATGTGTGCGTATATTCCACTATTTCTTGTATTTCACCTCCAATGTCATGAATTTGGCAATTTGGGTGTTTTCTCTGCCCCCTCGCTCACCACTCATTGGTTTGTTTGGAAATGTATCCTTTCTCAGTCTGTCAGTAATAGTTTCATCTCCTGTTTCTAATAGTTTTTATTTTCTTTCTGGTATCATTATCTCTTAAATGATTCCTTCTTGTGTTTCCGGCAGGGGCGGAACGGCCTGGGCTCAATCTTTGTTTGGGCATCGGGTAACGGAGGTGGTATGGAAGATTCCTGCAGCTGTGACGGGTACGCCAACAGCATCTACACTATATCAGTTAGCAGTGCTAATGAACTAGGGAAGATGCCCTGGTATCTCGAAGAGTGCTCTTCCACGCTGGCCACCACCTATAGTAGTGGCGGCCGCCGAAAACGTAAAGTGGTAAAGTCATTGTCACCAAATTTTCCTTTGTGTGCTGCATTTTTTTTAATGACGAGGAAATGTCTGTCCTGTATTTTTTAACAGGGTTTTTTTTTTAAATATTTTTTATATATTAGTAATTCACCTGTTTGATGCTTCACTAAATTGTTTACCATGACAAGCAAATGGGTTATTTCTGCAATTGTGTTATAAATGTGGTTTTGTCCCCAAAATTTCCATATTTTCAATATTTATGAAGTAAATTGAATGCAAGAACCGTTCCGTTTGTCGATTTTGCAGTTTAGTGGTAAAGAGATTGGCATTGCTCAAATTGAGTTTGGGTACATGATACAAAACTCAAACCGTCTTCAAATTGTCTCCAAAAAGGATATCATAAATATTTTAACATGCCTTTTGAAACGCTTCACAGTAGAAGGTTTTTTTCGTTGTTTCTTTTTTATATTCATTTTCCGATATTTCTTGGACTGGGAATGGAATCTTCGGTTGATGATAACATTCAGTAAGGCTGAGGAACCATATAGCTGTCTCTCATATTGTCTTATTCATGCTGTTCTCTTTAACAACAGACCACAGCGGATCTGCGTGGCGGTTGCTCCAGTCAGTTCACCGGGACGTCTGCTTCAGCTCCCATGGCAGCGGGTATATGTGCTTTGGCACTTGAAGCAAAGTAAGTCAGCAATTAATCCAGCCTGAAGGAGAGTTATGAGCTCTTATGTTACAGGCATGAGCTTTTTCCGCGAATTCGCAGAAAATCCGTAATTTCTTTTCTACCTTGGGAACAAAAATTATTATCCTAACACACTGTAGCATACGCAAACTGGAGCCTATACCGCACTTTTTGCAAAGTTCCGTGATTTTTTTTTAACCCTAGGCTCATCCCTGATATTATCATAAAGCTGAGCTCTCTCTCTCTGTCTGCATCAGTCTCACTAGGTATCTATGTCAGGCATCACTTTCCTGTCTCTTCACAACCACTGCACTCTCATCCTACCATGGTAACCTTTTTCAGCAGATTCCTCTGGCCCATTCCAGTCTCCTGACTCTGGTCTTCAGCTTAAAGCACATGGTCTTATTGACAGGGCTAAGGCAATTGCCAGACAAAAACGTTTAAGCACAAAGAGTATCGTTAGTTTCTGGCGGTGCTGTAACTGGTCGTGACTCGATGAACATGAATTTCAATATACCTCAATTCCATTCATGAAATTAATAGGTCATAGTGATTGCGAAAGCCAGCCTATACATCCATCCTAACATGCAAGGTAAGGTAAAGTAGTTCATCTGACAGCATAGTTCTTTCTAGGTGTTAATAGACGGAAAGTTTTGGACTGAACGAAATTCAACGCTTATTTCCTTGATTGTTTTTACTTCATTTGTTTAAAGTCCTGATCTTACCTGGAGAGATCTGCAATATATCATCGCGGAGACAGCTAAACATGAGCACCTTGACGGTCATTGGGTCACTAACGGAGCTGGATATAAAGGTAGGACATTGCATCTTCTGCTGCAGTTTGCTTGAATACAAAGACCTCAGTATCATGATTCCTGTTGTCAAGTGAGATAAATAGCCCTAATCTGTGGGCCCATCGGTATTTACATGTCTGCGCTGGGTGGGAGGGAGGGGGGGGGAGGGGGTTGTGGTTGGGTGATAGTCAGATGACATCAACCAGATATGTAGCAGGGCGGTGTTTTCCAGACAAATTTCAGTCTTTGTAATAAAATTCTTCATTTCAAATTTCATGCCAGAGCCAAACCTATAAATAATATGTTTCAGTTACCGACAGATTTCCGGAGCAAGAGAGGGGAAAATGAAGAGTTAGAAATATTTTTGGTTTGCTTTCCTCTTAACTTTCACTACCTTATCTAATTTTATTTTTATGCCAACGATCAGTGAGTCATCGCTACGGGTTCGGGTTGATGGATGCAGAAGCAATGGTATTGCTTGCTCGTGATTGGATAAACTTACCTCAGCAGAAAGTCTGCACCATCGATGGCACCCCAGGGATAAAGTAAGTGTTTTATAGTCTCATTCAGCACAGAAATGAGAATGTGTGATGTCTCGGATCCTGCTGATAAGCAGACACCACACTATTCTCATATCTCACGGGAGTATATTCTGTATTTCAATGCCAGAAATTTGACAAATTGTGGGTGGGTAAGGGTTGACAAAAGGTAAATACACATGTGAAAAACTAAAAAAAGAAATGTTTTGTCATAAAAAATATAAATTTGACAAGTGGTAAAATAGAATGTAGAGGTACAAAAATAAATACCTAACAAATTACATATTCGTTTATTTAATTCCCACTAGCTTTTACTCGATCGAAGTGACTTCTCATATGCTAAGAAGTTGGAAGAGGGTGCAATTAGTTGATATTTTGTCGTTACCAAGAGATTAATTGATTTATTTAGACTCTGCATAAAACTTCGACCAATTGAGATGACATAGAAGTCACTGTGGTTGCTTTTTAGGTAAGACCCTCTGTTATCTGCAGGTTATGAACATCATCTGTTATGTGGAATTGACAATGAAATGTCCAATGCTATGGAGCAGGGCAACATGATCTGCATAAGAATCGAAAGCGTTTACACGTACGGAAATCCCAAGGCTGTTATGGGTAACTTGTTCAAGTTTTGTAACATTTTTTTCATCTCATACACAGATTGACACAGTCCCGTGTGTCGCTTCAGTTGGAATCAGATGGGTGCGAACTGGGCCACGTGGGCTACCTGGAACACGTCCAGCTCAACGTTACACTCTCTGCTAGGTATCGGGGTGACATTTCTCTAACTTTGATCTCTCCTGCTGGTACCAGATCCACCCTCTTACCGTTTAGGATCCGCGACCGCAGAAGAGGCAGTTTCGACGAGTGGACATTCATGAGTACCCACTTTTGGGGGGAGACGTCTGAGGGTACGTGGATCTTAGAGATCCAGAAAGGAAGTCCACTCAGTTCCAAAGGTGAGTTTTCATTTTCGAGAAACAGTTTCATTGACTCCTTTTGTTTCCTTCCATGATTTCTCTTTAAAAAAAGAGAAAAAAAGGAATAAAAACCCAAAAAAAGAAAGAAACATTCTTGCAACTGTATTAGCAAGTTGCTCATTTTTGTGATACGATGCCAGATATATTAAACCCAACAGGTTAATCATGTATCAGTGTGAAACTATGGAGGCACTGAGCGTATGTTATAGATAAAACAAATCAGCCCTACTGAAAAGCTATTTAATATAAAAACCTGTACTAAACAGTTGGAAAAAACACCCACAAAAAATACAAAGAAGGTAAAGTCAAAAGAAGACGCATGATTTTGATGGTTCATTAACCACAGCTCTTTGGTAACCTAACAATGACAGGTACCCTTAAAGGTTGGCAGCTTATACTGAGGGGAACATCCTCTCCTCCTCATCCTCATGCCATCTCCCAGAGCTACAGCGGAGTAGATGAACAAATCGTCAAGAGGGATCTCGCTTGGGATTCTTACGACTCGGAATATTGGGGATCTGTCAGTGACTTTGATGATGACTTACAATGCCACCCAGAGTGTGTGGATGGTTGCTATGGCACAGGGGCTAACGAGTGCTTCAGATGCAAACACTTTGTGGACAGAGACACTATGTAAGTGAAAATGGCATTGAAATTTTTAATTTTTTATTCTTCTTTCTTTCTTTTGAAAATCAGAGAATTATCAACAAAAAGGTCATAGAGGGGGGAGAAAATAAATTGTACAATATGCCCACAAAGTCTCATGTACATAACTTGAAATATGCTTAAAATTTCCCACTTATTTTTGTTCCATTTGGTTGTTATGCTCTAGTTTACTATAGGAGTTAAGTTAAGAATATTTTCAATCATATTTTTCTGAAGCAATGTGGAGGGTAAACAAACGTTAGGTTATACTATACTACTAATACTATTGAAATATTTTGCAACCTGTATTCAAACCTTCATTTTAGTGTCTTTGGCATATGAAGGTTTGTAAAATAATGTTTTGGGTCTTAGCATTCTCCCCTTATTCTTTTCTGGGGAGGTCCAAGGTTATTTGAGGTCAACAGAGGCTGAAGTTTGAAAACCTTTGAAATACAATCACTTCAAAATCAAACCTTGGATGAACTGCATTCGTAGCACGTGGATGTACTCAGTAAGTTCAAGAATCCGATGGTGTTTGCAGGGTCAAAGGTCACAGTTTAAATATCTTGCAAAGTTCGGATTTACTTCATATTTGGTACTTGGATGCACGTAATGAAGTACAAAATCCCTGTTGTTTCCTGCAGAGGTCAAATGTCATTTGAGGTTGACAGAGGTCAAAGTCTGAAAACCTTTTCTAACCGGATGACTCTAAACGTGAAGGTTGGATGAACTGCATACTTGGTATATAGGGCTCCACAGTAATGAGAAAAGGACTTGTATTGTTTCTTTGGAAGTCAAAGGTCATTTGAGCTCAGCAGAGGTTAATGCATGAAAAGCATGAGATCCATCTTAAAGATTGCAAGAGCCCTAAATACTAACAGCTGGGCTGTGTAATTCAGTTGTGCATTTAGTAAAATGTTTGGTATAATTTAATCCTGTTTGGAACTTTAATCCTGATGTAAGTTTTACAAAAAAACTTTTTAAGAGATTTTCATGCATCAAAACTTAATATTAAGTGATTAACCTATGTGCAGTTATTACTATTACTTGAGAGATTTCCTTAACAATAGAACCACAGTGATTGCTCCTATTGAATGGTGATTATCTGAGTGACTCCAGACTACATTTCAAGAACTTTGGTCTAGAACTGAGGTCAGAGAGTTTATTGATTTAACTGGTTCCATGACAATGAAGTGCCATACTAATGGAGCAACCACTTCAGATAATTGATATGAATTTACCTGAGTGCAGATAGAACCAGAAAACAGATAGAACCAGATAGAACCAGTATGTTCACTTTAAATTAAAAACTTGCCTGAGAAGACGCAAGTAGTTTTACTAACAAAGGCTTTGGAATTTACTCTGCCATGGTTTGCGTGGTCAAGCTGGGCATAACTCTCTCTCTCTCTCTCTCCCCATGGCTAAAACTCTCTCCTCGTGATGATGCAGTTATGTGTTCCCTTTACAAATTGTTTTCTTAAGTTTTGGATTCTAGTTTCTTCCAACAATAGAAAAAAAAGGTTCTTTTTGGAAGGAAACATAACACAGCATGCGCAAAGTGTAGAAAGGAAGCACAAAGCCTCTTGGCTTTCTGGTGCTTGACTATTGGGCTTCATGGTCCTTATACCCGGATGGCCATCTCATCTTCAGCTCGAAGAATCTGCCAGAGAGATTGGGTCTATGGGAGAGGAGGTCTATTGACCCTCACAGATCCCACATTCTATCAGCCTGTTCTTAAATATGTTGAGTGTTGGGTCTGTAACTATAATCTTTGGTAGTCCATTCCATGTTTTCTAAACTCTCGTGAAATATGAGTTCCTCTTTATTTCTAATCAGACTGTTGGTGGTCTCATCTTTTTAGAAAAGGTTTGACTATCGCTCATAATTTTGATATCTATCCTTCCCTGTGTTTTTGTTATAAAACTTACATAAGGTCCTGGTGCATGTGGCGTTGCTCTATTGCTATCAATCTAAATTTTTTCTTTCCTCATAGGATTTGCTTTCCATTCCTTTGGTATTAGTCTCGTCATTCTTCGTTGTACTCCTTCTAAATCAGCTAACATTAATTATTATGTACGAAACTTGCACCACATTTTATAATCAGAATCACCGAAACGAGAGGTACGTCTCCAATTGTATACTTACAATGATAGATGGGCCAATGTACCCCTTGTACAGAACCATACTGTGAAAAGTTTTCTTAACTGTGTAAGTACCATTACACTCTATGATATTTGTAAAATTACATTCTTGTCCTTGTTTTTCTAAGTATATAATACCCAGCATCGATATACTCTGTCCATCTCCTTCCCAGGGATTGCGTGGCAAAGTGTGGCGACGGCTTTTACGAGCCATTTCAACCCAACAGAAGATGCAGGCGATGCGATGCATCTTGCAAGACCTGCAATGGCCACCAACCTGAGGAGTGTACCTCATGCTCTGGCAATAAAGCCCTGAATCCAGATGGGACTTGTGGAACAGATTGTGGAGAATATTACTATAAAGGTAGGTGGCTTGCCTTACAACACGGCACACAGAGTAATGGTTACGTTATAGAGGGGTAGAAAACAACAAACACAGGGTCTGTTCGGATCAGTTTCCTTGATCAACGAATGGCAAAGCTTGACACCAGTAATAATCAGCCTGGTTGACTTCATTACCAAACTTACCATTTACTAACTTTGCTTCTAGTACTACACTCTACTTTCCACTTGATCATAATATACACGGCACAGATCATAACAGACTTCTTTGTTTGTGTTTTATAAATCTTGTGGAATTTCAATATTTTTGGGCTTCATTTTAACAATTATAATTGACGTTTGCTTAAGATGTCTCTATCGTGTTCGTTACTTGACGAAGAAATTAACGGTGTGTATGGCACGGGTCATAAATGTTTGTCATATCTGTGGAATGTGTTGTACTGCATAAACACTGTTTTGCTGTAATCAGATTTAATGGCTGTCAACAATGTACCCTCTTCCATGGACTAACAAAAGAATAAAAAAGGAAAAGAACATAGGAAAAGACAAAAAAAAAGAAAAAATATGGAGAGGAAATGAAAAGACTGATGTGGGTTAGAAAACTTAGAGAGAATAAGCAATTGGAGGTTGATGAAAAGGAAAGGAGACCAACAAGAACAAAGGTGATTAGAAAGGAAAAGAATAATTAGTGTACAGGACAAGTCATGCACCAAACAAGAGGGAGGTAAAATGGAGGGTGAGGTCACACAAATGCTGGTCGGAAGGAACAGGTGGGTTTAGCCATTCCAATCTCAGATGTTGAGACCATTAAAACTCGGCTGATTACCTGATATCAATCACACATTACGAGACGCCCAGATGTGCTCTTTTTCCTCCAGATGGGAACGAGTGCAAGAAGTGCCCACCCTCCTGCATGCGTTGCACCGGTACTACTTGCGATCGCTGCGGCGAGGGTACGGTCCTGAAAGGAGGATCCTGCGTCGATAAATGCGAGGGAAAGGAGTACATCGATGAACGAACCCGAAGTTGCCAGAACTGCCATGAATCCTGCCAGACCTGCTTCGGCCCCGAGAGTTCCGACTGCATGACCTGTCTGTCTGGGTCATTTTTCAAGAACGGAAAGTGTGTCGAGGATGTCGGCGATGCGGAATGTGGAGGGTCTTTCTACATCGATGAAAGCGACGGTTACGCAATCTGCTTGCCGTAAGTTAGAGGGATCCCTGACCGTGCTTTTCTGTTTCTCAGGGACACTGCCGTTAGAAGAATGTGTTTTTAAATTAAAACACTTGTAGAACTAAACGGATATGAGGATATTTTGCCAATGTTTTGAAAGACTGTGCACAAGTGTGGCTTTTATGTGGGGTTGTGTCTGTTTATTTTTTATTTTTTTTAGATTCAGCACTCAAAAGGAGTCTGGGGAAGGTTTAATCAACATTTCTCGTTACTTCTTGCTTGCTTAGAGGCTCGTTCTCAGAACAAAATGAGTCAATATTGTCAATTTCTGCTGGCCTGTCACTTTTTTACTTATCTGTCATGTGTAAGCTAACGTAGAAGTTAAACCCCATAGAGATAGTAATACAAATGTTTAAAAATGGAAACAGAACATTTGTCAAGAGAGCAATGTGGTCTAGCCATTATCAAAGGCCAAAGGACGATTGATCTTATGATGGCCGGATTGGGTCCTGGACGGATCGTGGTATCCTAAGGCAAGACCCTTAATCCAAATCACCTCTCTTCACCCAGGTGTTGAAATGGGGACCTATGGGGTAACTTGTTAGTATGTATGACTGTACTCTATGGAATGTCCAGCAGGTTATAGGCTAGAGTGTCGCACTTCGTTGCCCGAGAGGCTACTGGTATGGGTGTGCATACTTGGAGTGTGTGGGCATGACGAATACTAGTGACCAGAGATTAACTGTTGTAAAGTCTTGCAAAGTCATGACTATATCTTGAGATGCTGTACTATCTTGTTGTACTATCTTGTACTATGGCTCGTAATGAAGGTTCATTTTGTGAAGATATCTAGTACGATGTTCTTGTTTGACCAATGGGGTTATTTTTTGGGGGGCAGGAGGGGAGAGGGGGGGGCGGAATTTTTGGTCAAATTACTGCATATTAGTAAAAACTAAAATAAACAATGCTGTTCTGAAGCATAGGTCTGTTATGTTCTTTACAATTTGCTCCTTTTTCTTGCAGCTGTCATGCATCATGTAGGACATGTAACGGTGGAGGGCCTGCCGACTGTATCGAATGTGAAGATTATTACCTATCTTATAAAGGTTCCTGTTTGATCTTCTGTGACGATGGTAAGTTCAGCAAGGATGTCATTAAAGACCAACGTTACTCAACTTTAACTCTTCGAACAGAGCTGTGCTCTCTCAACACAGTTCAATATTTTGACATTTTTCTTTTTCAGTCAAATAACCATAAACGTTATGTTACGTTTAGATTAACAAACTCCAGGGAGAAGATGAGATAGTAACAGCTTCATTGTTGGTGGTGTCTTCCGAGAATTTGTTTAAAATGTGTCAGCTGGATCAGCTACAATGTAGCTTTCATAGCAATAACTTGATCATCTGGACCCCAAGGAATATTTTTGTCAGCAGACAATGTCCAAGAAAGGAAAGAAAGAAAGAACTGTGTGCTAGTATTATGTTTCTATGACTATTTCAGTGTTCAAGATATTCATCGGTAAAGTATATGCTAAATCTCTGGAACGCTCCTTTAAAGGCTAAGTTGATGATGACCGTAGGCCTTTAATGTTAATCCATTGTTTTTTATTAATTCTAAAAACTCAATCTAACCACATACTTTCAACTTATTTATAAACAACAGCTCAGCCATTTGGTGACTAGTCAACACCATTTGTCCCCTGGCAACATTTTATTGTATCGTATTTGTAAACATGTTATTTGGTGCCATACAAGTTATATGTTTCCCTGTTGACGCTTGTGTTACATTTGAGGAACTGATCTTACTTACACCAGTAACCGAACAGAGCAAGTCACAGGGAGAGAATGACCAGACCAAGGCACCGGATCTAGCCAGACGGAGCTGGCTAGACCGGCTGCCCTTGGCAGGCTATGGTAAAGTTGGTGGTAGTTTTTTCTTGTGAGTTGAGCGCCGATGGCGCGGGAAAATGCATAAGTAATCTGTCCAGAAGATAAGTCGTTCGCTCATAAGTAGCCCCATTAATCAAGTGGTTTGGCGGTTCGGCTTTAAGTTGAATGGATTGAAATACCTTCTGCTTTACCCTTAGGAACTTATGATAACGGAAACAACGAATGCATCGAGTGTCCTACTAACTGTGCGCTGTGCCTCAAATTTGCTGGAGAGGACGTCATATGTATTGAGTGTGAAGGAACCGCGTGAGTATACGTTACCAAATCATTTTCAAACATTTCGGTTTTGTTCGAATTCAAAACTTTACTCCACAGAATGGTAGCAAATTACACCATCCTCTAATATAGACCATATCAGGATCCCCCCTTCTAACATTTGGTGCCAATGGTGGTGAGTTTTTTGTCAATGGTAAAACGAAGGTTACTTGCCAAGTAGTAATAATATTGCCAATAATTCCCAGACCTTCTCAATTGGCAGTCACGATTTTTAAAGATATCATCCATAGTACTCTCGATGATCTCACGAAAAAAGTCACACTTTGGAAACAAAAACAGTTCCAAAAGTTTGGGAGAGAGCCCCACTTCAGCACAAAGAAATGATAGTACAGTTGAATGTAAATAGTGTCCTGCATCCCTGGCAAGCAGAAGGTAAATACAACAGTTGTGTCTCCTTGAACGGTGACACAAATCCAACAACATCGTCCTGATCTTACATGACAGAGATCTCTGTGAAGAACAAACTCCCCGCAAACAGTTACAAAAAAATATTCTTATTCTGATGTGCGGATATCGTAGTTTAAAAGTGATGTCTGGGAGTTGTCAATTTGTAAATCTGTGATGTCATACTCCACTAGGATCTGAAACCCTTTTTCGTCGTCTTTGATTTTTGTTCTCACGGTAAAATGTTAACTGTGCCGACTCGGAATCCCATAGCCACCATGTGACATGGCTTCAACATCTTAGATTTGGCATTGGCAACACCCATCTCCATGAAAGAAAATTAATGTTGTCGTAAAGTAAAGGTAGACATAAGAAAAAATATGAAGCACATGTGGCTGGATGATGACGTATTCGAGACTTGATCAAGTCGTCTTCCTTTGTCTGTGAGGAATATTGAATCTGTGATTTATCTCTCCCAAATGGAATATAAAGACAACCTGTATTACACAGACCAATAAAGTTGGGTGGGTTTGTGGTCAACTTTAACGTCTAAAACCATCATTGGTATTTCGATACATTTCATGTTAGATAGCCGATGATGTCCCATCAGTAGCCACTGTTGATTCTGTTTCTTAAACCTTCGTTAGGTATCTCAATGGAGACGAGTGTGTTGAAGATTGCGGTCCAAACGGGTGTGTGGAATGTCACACAAACTGTGTCTCATGCTGGGGACCTGGAGTTTCTGAATGTAGAGAGTGCAAACGTAAGTTATCACAGTACAAGAGTTGCATCTTCTGCCATTGAATTTATCTTTGCCATTCTTTTTTAGAATTCTGTTACTTTCTGTTGTATCATGTCAACAATTCTCCCATTAGTAATAGGCCACTAACTTCTCTCTACATTGTGGCGCTTGGCTCGTGGTGACTGTAACTCTTCTGTAAAACCAGTGAATGCAATGTTTGATGTCCACAAGAGAGTGCTACAAATCAGAGCTGGAAATCTCGGATCTTTTCTGGTTGTCACTTAGCACTTGGACAAATTTAACACACTTGCTCTACATGAGTCAGATAGTTATTTTGAATTTTGAGCACATTATATGGCAAGGAATCACAACAAACCCAATTGGCTTTCTGGTTATACTATGTCACTAGAGTGTCCGCCTCAAAATCCTTGTGTCCGCCTCAAAATCCTTAGGTTCCAGGATCAAAATTCCGCCAGGAGCCAGATTCTCTTGACCTATTCAAACATCGCTGCAGTGCAGTGGTGACATGCGGAGTCTCCGTGCATTTGGTATTTCTGTTTTGTGAACTTGGGAAAGGGGTTTGTTACTGTTTTTCACTTGGTTTTCGAAACAACTTTGTTCATCATGGCTGCACTGCAGTGATGTCGAATGGGGTGCCTTTGCCTACCTCAGTATTTGAGAAAGTGGTCGGATGCTGGGGCATACACTCTCGTCCGTCGGATGGGGACGTTAAATGGCTGTCCCAGGAGCAGGAATGGGAGCGAATTCACACCCCTGCCTCGTTATCCTCTGAACACTTATCGAAAAGAGAAGGCTTGAAATTAGCCGGTGTTCATTCACGATCTAACACGGATAGGGTCGCAAATAAGCTACTGTTAGGCTTTCTGATCCTTGGGTCTCTAAACTAAACTAACATTTTCGTTTTGTTCTGGTCTGTTTGTCTCTTTGATACATATTTATTTATATATGATGTTGTTTTGTTGCATTTTTCTACAGCTTCTTTCTACCTAATGGAGCAAACGTGTGTTCCATTTTGTCCAAGCAATGGTTACTATCCCAACAGTGAAACCAAAACCTGTGATGACTGTCACAGTAGTTGCAAAGCGTGCAACGGATCTACAAGTATGGATTGCACAAAATGTCCAAACGATGTTCATCCTGTGAATCCTGTGAATGGTACATGTGCCATTGCGGTTGTTTGTGAGCATCCCTGTAGTGATTGCTACGGAGGTAAAGTTTAATTCATTCCTCACCAAGGTTGTACGTCATAAAGACACGCTAGAATTCGCTATATTTGGATATAGTGAGGTAATTGTGCTAGGTGACTTGGCATACTTTGTTGCATGAAGTTTGCCCACAATGACCGTTTGCAATATTCCCATTGCATTGGTAGAGTCAAAAGCCATTTGAGGTCGGCAGAAGTTGATGTTGTGGAAATGATGGGAAGCTTGATATTTTCAAGAACTGTTTATTGGAGAAAACTTATATTTGGTGGAGGTCAAAGGTCATCTGAGGTCACCAGAGGTAAAAAACTGAAAAATCTTGTAAACACGATATCTCAAGTTAGGAAGCATGTTTACCTCTCATACGTGGCATAATAATGCATCATGTTGAGTAGAAGAAGCCTGTGGGTTTCTAAGGAAATCAAAGCTCATCTGAGGGTACCGAACATCAAACACTGAAAACCTTGTAAACAGGATATATCACGATAGGAGGCATGGATACTTATCATGTGGATTTCTTATACTGAGTAAAAGACCTTTATAACTTTTAGTGGAGTTAAAGGTCATCCGAGGTCACCAGAGGTCAAATCTTGAAAACCTTGTAAACACAATATCTCAAGTTAGGAAGGGTGGATACTTTTCATTCTGGAGGTGTAGATGCCACATATTTAAGAGAAAAACTCAGTTGTTTTTGGCAGAGGTCAAGGTCATCTGGTCACAGCGGTCAAACTCTGAAACCTTTTCAACATGATATCTCATGGTAGAAATCATGGATACATCTCACATATGATATATGGATTTGTCATATTGTGGACAAAAATCCTGTTGTTGGTGTAGGTCAAAGGTCACTTGAGGTCACCAGAGGTCAAACTCAGAAACCTTTAAAAGATGTCTAGAGGTAGGAATCATGGATACTTCTCATACTTGGTGTGTGGATGCAACACATTGAGAACAAGATGCCTATTGTTCTTGGTGGAGGTGTGTATTGCCAAGTACAGTCGACTGACCTGTGTTTATCATGGAATAGTGTAATTGTACATCAAACTAGTGGTTTAGGACGTTTATAATATAAGAGATCTTTCTAGTGAACTAGCATAAGTCGAGTGCGATGAAGTCATGGAAACTTCAATGCATTTTTGCATTCTGGTTTAACCTGAAACCATATAGAGACAACCTATGAGGCATTAATGTCTTATTGTAGTGCATTTTAGTGTATATCTCTAAATGGCAAACACACTCTTGCAGTAAACTAACTTTCAAGGTTCCAGACCTTCGTAAATGCTCTCAGGTCTCATAGTTAGTAAAGAGATAATAGTGCATCTGAAGTTTTGGAAAGCTACTTACACATTTGACTGAACAATTATGTAACAGGCTGTGCTATGTGGCATGATGCCACTGGCCTGAAAGTGACCGACAGATTTCTTCACCTGGCAGTCAAACCTTGACTCGTCAATGCAGTGACAACTGTCCAAGGTATAATTCAGTATTAAAATTGTGTGTAGCATTTTGTTCAGCACTACTGCTCTAGTTTTGGAGTGGATTGGGTTTCTGTTCATTGGATTGTATTTTATTAAATTTTATTGCACTTTTGTAGGTTTAATAGCTAAACTTAATATTATACCGGATGACATTGGAAGTTTTGTGTTCTTTGTTGGCCTTAGTTTATCCACTCTATATACTGTCCTATTATAGCTCCAACTATCTGTACGGCTTGTAAGAATAACCTCTTCCTCAAGTTTGCGAGCTGCGTCAGTGAGTGCGGAATCGGTTACTATGGCAACAGTGTAAAAGGGGAATGCCAGCCCTGTCCGGGTGTGTGTAGGACGTGCGATGACGGCGAGGCATGCACTGCATGCATAGACGACTATTACCTGAAAGATGGAGAATGCGCTGCCACCTGCGGCCACGGATACTACAAGGCAAGCAACGAATGCCAGCCTTGTTCCGAAAATTGCACAAGGTGTAGCAACGACATGGATTGTCACGTCTGTAAGGATTCTTTCCTCTTGAACGGTGAGTCTGTCTGTTACAGATCCATTTTTAGGCGCTGTTTCAAAAGTGGGATGCCCGAGGGGGCTGCAGCATCACTGCAGCCAGGCTGCGTATGACAAACCCATTTATGCACTGCATGTCCCACAGTACACAACGCTGGTCCTCAGAGATAATCACAACTCTGGTCCTCAGAGATAATTTATCCTGTTTGATGTGGATCAACCTGTTTGCGGCAGGATTTTTACTGCTACTGCAGCTTTCGTCCTCTTATTGACATGGGACCTTATTCAAAACACTCGGAGGCCATCAGGTCGCATTTCACAGCATGACATTTATCATCGAATAGATTCAAAGTAAAGTAAATAGGTGTTTTTCTTTGGAGAGTCTGTTTCGATTTCAGATGCCAGCATTGAGGCCAGACTCATGTCACTGGAGGCAGACGTGGTAAATTGTCGTGATTCTTTGAAATTCAGAATTTGGTTTCATTGCACTTTCACAACCGTTAATACATACTTTACCCAAAGGAATTGTGCTGGCATAATTGCTCTCAAGCATAGCTAGTGAATGAGGCAAAGAATTCACGTGGATCTTTCCAAGTATCATCAGGTACCAAGTTGAGCACTGACCAAGGACTGAACAATTATGTAATAGACAGTGCTAATATGTGACAGTGATACCTGTAGCCTTCAAGTGACAAACAGATTCTTAACCGGTGTCAAGTAAAGCTCTCAAGTTTTCAAGCTCCAGTTTTTGAACACTGTTTGTAATGAGGTTTGGTCTCTTCAAGACAAGACAAACATTGACCTGGAATTTCTCTTTTGTCTCTCGTCGTCAGATGGCCAGTGTGTGACTGATTGTGGACCTGGGTTCACACCAGTGAATAGTAACTGTTGGTCCTGCCACCCATCCTGTGGAACCTGCTCGGGACCAGATGAGGATGAATGCCTCACCTGCCTAGACGCAAATTTGAGCCCCCTCAAGGGGCAGTGTCATGGGCACTGTGAACTTGGACAATATAAGGGTGAGTTTTATTAGTGATTATAGGCCAAAATCTCCAGTTGAACTTAACATTTCTCTTGTTTTCCTGACTTCAACATGTTGGTACAAAATATTAACGAGAGCAATGTGTGTCGATCTTACCGTCACCATCAGAGCTCTGCATTTCATCTGTGAGACAGGTAGGTTGTTCATCAATTAAGAAACAAAAATTTAGGACTTGATGCAAGTCTTGGGGATCTCAACAAATTGTTCCCATCCTTGGAATAGGCCCATCATGCAGTCTGCAGTTACAAATTGTTTCATGAATATTTCCCTCTTTATATAAGGAAAAGGTAAAAAGTTGTTGTTAAAATCATTAGCATGATTGCTGGACTTTGTTTTTGTTCTAAACTCATTGGAAAGAATTGACTGCAATACAACAGAATAGATAACGATTACGCACACCATGTTGTCGTCGTCAGCCGTGTCATTCGTAATGTTAACTATGACAGAAAGTCAGTACCAGATATGAAAATGGGAGCTAATTGGGAAAACTCTTTATGAAAAAGCCAGAAGAAAAGTCAAAGAAAACATTCTGCTATGACTTTATAGAAGGGAACCTTATGATAACTATGGAAAATGTTTCCTACAGACACGACGACTGACAAGTGCAAGAGCTGTAACAGCCGCTGCCTAACCTGCAGTGGACCGGGGAGCAGCGAATGCCTCAGCTGCGACTACTACTACTTCCGAAGCAACGATGGCCAGTGCGTCATATCCTGCCCGGAGGAATACTTCGAGGACTTTGAACACAACATCTGTAAGAGTTGTCATTCATCTTGTAAAACCTGCATCGGTGCTAGTGAAAATGATTGTATAGACTGTGCCACGGGTGAGTCTAAATATTTCCTTTTTTTTTTCTTTTTTTTTCTTTTTCTTTTTTCATATGGCACTCTGCTAAAATTTCCAATGGAATTTATACAATTTATAACACGCACTTACTTCCCTCATATACATATTCATTAGCCTCTAATATTACGCTCAAATTGGTCAAGTCTTTGAACAGGGGGTGTGGCTACCATTCATGACACTCCCTGACTCCTCCTTCCTCCTTTGACCGTTCGTATGGAAATATTGCGCAAAATTGGTCCAATTTTGATGGTTTCGATAACGTTAAAGTTTTTGACACGGGGATCTATTATGCTTTCTACCTAGCTACAATCCTTCTACATCGTCTTTGAGCAGGTTTGACAGTTTGTACATAGTAATCCATAAGATGGAACTCAATGGACAATAGTCTGTGTCTGATCATTCATCAAAGAGGCAAATACCTTTGTTCGGCTGGGAGGGGAGGGGGGGATGGGAAGGAGGAGGGGAATTTTGATAAGAGAACCATCCTCTTGAATATTTTACCGGGATAAAAATAAGACTTGTTTCGAAACTTGCTTATCTACTGCAACAAAGCATGTGCAGGTAATACAGTTCTTGAAATTCATTTCAAGATATTTATTTTAACTACAGGAGTAGTCATGAAAACAGTCCAACTTTTCCAAGATTGCCCTTATTACTGACATGAGAAAGTGTCGGGATGATAAAATATAGAGAAATGAATCAAATCAATTTATGGGTAGGTAGGGAGAGAGAAAGGAGGGGTGGGATTGGGTGGGGTGGGATTGGGTGGTTGTTTGCTGGTGGAAGCCACTGGAAGAGTAATATATACTGGAAAATAAGAAAGCTCTAACAAACACACAGTTTCTGTCATCCTATATCACAACGAAATACAGAAAATTGCCTTAAATGATTGAGGGATCGTCAACAATAAACATAATGTGGTGTTTTGTTTTGAGCAATGTTCCATCCTGTTTCACATAACCGGAGATGATACTTTTTGAAAGGCGTTTGTATCTGGGTTGCCCTGTTGAAGATACCTTCTGATTTTCTCTACCAAAGATGATTACTTGGAAATTAAAAAAAAGTTGTATTTCAACGATTTCTTGCATTGAAGATTTTTACCTTCTGCTGTCGACCGAGCAGACTTGCGTCCAGCACTGTCCGGAAGGGTATTATGAGAGCGAAGACGAGGGTTACAAAGACTGTAGGACCTGCTCTTACAACTGCCTGGATTGCGCCAACTCTTACCTTCAGTGTACAAGCTGTGAATCAGAAATGGTCTTATATCAGGACAGATGTCAAAATGACTGTCCCAGGTAATAAGTGATTGATGAAAGGATTTGCTTGATTGATCGATTTGATTGATGGATCAACAGTTGCAGACTAGATAAGGTATTGCAGACTACAGACGATTCAGGGAATCGTAAACTGTAAGAACTTGAAATCACTTATGATATGGTAGTCTTAGGTAAACATTTGCAGACTAGGTTATCTGTGACAGACTAAATGGATTCATGGAATATTAACTATAGAATGCAGTTAGTCACTTACTGATACATCAACTACAGGTAAACATCAGCAGACTAGTGAGCCTGTAGCAGACTACATGGGTTCTTAGAATAGTTAATCCTACAGGGCAGTTAATCACTGATACATCAGCTATAGGTTTACATCAGCAGACTAGTGAGCCTGTAGCAGACTACATGGATTCTTAGAATAGTTAATCCTACAGGGCAGTTAATCACTGATACATCAGCTATAGGTAAACATCAGCAGACTAGGTAGCCTGTAGTAGACTACATGGATTCTTAGAATAGTTAATCCTACAGGGCAGTTAATCACTGATACATCAGCTATAGGTTAACATCAGCAGACTAGTGAGCCTGTAGCAGACTACATGGATTCTTAGAATAGTTAATCCTACAGGGCAGTTAATCACTGATACATCAGCTATAGGTAAACATCAGCATAGAATATGTTATACTATAGAGAAGCCAGTCACTTATATCAGTCTCAGATAAACATTTCTGGACTATGTTGGCTGTTGCAGACTAGCATGAATCATGAGGTAATAATCCAAACACAAATTGATAGGTCAGCCCGAGATAAACATTTGCAGCCGTCATAGATTAATGGAATAGTGATATTGTAGCCTGTAAGCAGACAAAAAAACTAGACATGTAAAGGTAACAGAATTCTTAGTAATTAGTTGTACAAATTTCTAGTTATATCTGTCGATAGTTTATAATGTTATGAGATGTTGCAATATTTTCTTGTATTTCTTTGTTCAGCATTTTCAATTTACATCAAGAGACAAATCCTTTTTCTTTTTCTTAATCTTGAAGTGGTTTCACGAACGATGGCAGCAGATGTGTACCAGGCAATTGTCCAGATCACTGCACAAATTGTAATGAATGGGGTGATTGTGAGGGTAAGTGCCACCAGTAGCATTACTTGCAGGTTAATGTTACTCACTGTGAGTGGATGCGCACACGTACTCGCAGTATATGGACATGAGTATATGTTCACAGTTTTAGTTCATGCAGTGAGTATTTGAGCTTTGGTATTTTTAGTTCACTCATATGCGTACTTTATGTCATGGTTACATTTAATATATGAGCACATGTTCACGGTTGTTTAGTTCATTGAGTTCTGTAATATGAGTGTGTTCACATATCACACACAGAGTATGTGTTCACAGATTGAGTAAATACAGTGAGTGTTACTTGAAGTTTGTGCATAAATGATCACATGTACAGATAAGTATAGGTGCACAGTTGACTTAATTCAGTGAACAGAGGTTTTGCATATATGTAGTACACAGATATGAGTACTAAAGTACAAATTGAGTATTACTCTACACAGATAGGTATAGGAAATAAGTGTTACTCATTTGTTAATGTTTACAAATGAGGAAAGCGGTACATGCAGGCGACGAGATGTGGGGGATGTTTGATCGGTACAACGTAATACACACAGGTATTTATTTACAGTTGTAGTGAACCCGAATTGAATTGAAGCCTCCAGCGTTCTCTTTAGTGCAAACATCAGTTTTAGAATCTCAGGTGACATTCAGAGTGAAAGAAGCTAGATTGAAATGTACCTGAAATAAACTTGTTGGTTGCATCCGATTTTATAAGTTTTTGTGGTTTTTCTCAACTTTCACAGAGGATGGCTGTGAAGCTAACTACGAAGAGTTCTTTGGTGAATGTGTGCAATTTGAGCAAGACTGTGGCATTGGCCAGTATCGAAAGTACGACGCTAATTATGATTTAGAGTGCACCGATTGTAACGTGGCATGTAAAGACTGTGTGGGACCAGGTGCTCATGACTGCTTGGAGTGTGGAGACGGAAAGCATCTGACAGCAGATGGCGGATGTATAGAATGCATTGAAGGCTATTTCTTGATGGTTGAAACCAGCATGTGTCTGTGTAAGCATAAGACTCTGTTCTCAGTTACATCTCGTAACATAGTGCATTCACAATGGGAGTAATCCTCCACCCCCCCCCTGACCCAACCCATTCCACCCCATCCTTGGATTATATATTAATGCAACAGGTTGTCCTGTCTTTCGACCTTGTTCTGCTATGTCATCATATTTCAATATGCATAGAAGTCTTGTTTCTTTGGCAGTATTTGGAAAAAAAGGATAAAAAAAAGGATTATTTTTATTGCATAATTTGTAAATTTTTCATTTTTTTGTATGTATGTATGTATGTATGGTAGGTAACATAAACCAGAATGCTCATATGTGCTTCATTGCTTGGTGATATACCTCCAAGTATTATCAAAATGATATAACTGTGTTGGTTGTGGTTCAAATATTCTTTGGATAAGTGAGGTACTGTTGTTATAAGGAATCTGTGAAGGCTTTTGCCAGTCTTTGGACTTGTCCAGTAAAATACAACCGCCCTTTACTTCCGAGATAAAAACAAAGGTAATCTTCTTGCGCTGCCCCCTCCCGGCCCCCCCCCCCTTTATTATTTCAATTATTTTCAATGATGGATATTCTCCCAACAACATATAAAGGAAGTATAAATAAGACATAAAGGAAATACTACCTTTTTACAATTCTGTCGATAAACGTTTCCGTTTTATAATTTGACTTTGCTCAGTTCCGTGGTTCTACCGCCAAACTCCCGGCACTGCTCTGCGCATTGTGAAGAGTCTAGCAACATTAGTAAAATATAGTTGGCCTGAGTTTGATAAGTTACAGAGAAGAATAATACTTGAGTGCAAATAACTTACAAGGTACATGTACGAAGCTCCCCTACCCTTGGTTAAGCAGACGTACTGGCATAGCCTACACATTGCACAGTCACACAGTCCAACCTGGTGCTTGCAGGGATACTAGATGAATGAAAAAGAAGTCCGAATTTGAAAAGAGTAACCGATACGGTTATTTACTTTGGCTAGTATAAAGCAACATATAAAGCCTTCATCGGCTGTGAAATTTATTCTGCTTCTTTCTGCAGTAGACAGCAGCCTAACCTGTCTACTACCTTCAGCAGTAGACAGGTTAGGCCAGAGGTGTGTAACCAATACTGAGTCTACCACAGACTTCGAGATTTTTTCTCTCCATCAAACACTGGTTAAAATTACTCAATAATTATGAAATACGGTGCCAGTGAGATTACTTCCCTCGGACAATATTTATCCTTTGAGAAATTTACCAAATTTTTTATTAATTTTTAATTAACATTTATGAGATTTACATTACACCACTCACATTGCAATAATTCTCATGGCTCAGGTTATTATTTTGGAGATGATGTAATCTCCTTTTCTTAAGATGCAGAGAGTTGTTGGAAATACTTTGAATGAAGTGTTTTTGACCTTTCCTTATCAATAGCTTGTCATCCCAGTTGTCTCACTTGTGATGGACTATCTCCTCATGACTGCTTGACTTGTGGAGATGAGTTAGAGATGGCTATGGGTGGTAATGGTGACAGTGGTACGTGTGTGACAGGATGCCCTCCTGGCCAGTATCTCTCGACGGACACGGACGGCTGTAATTTTTGCAACGAGAATTGTGCACGTTGCATCGGACCCAAGTCCAGTGACTGCGACGGTTGCGAAGATGGCAAATATCTCAGTGGTTAGTGGTTATTACTACAATGTTCTCAAACTGTGTATAAAGCAGGCTTAAATAATACGCCAACTGTAAATTGAACATTCATCCTTAAAACTCATTGTAATGATAGAATGGCAGAAATCATTTCATCTCCTTTTTTTTGTTCAGACTTAAGCCATTAGGTTGTCACTTTGGTGTTCTCAAAGTTGACCAAGCTCATTGCAGATAATAATCTTCATTTTTTATTCAGACAATGAATGCGTGGCTATCTGTCCCAATGGAACATACCACTTTCATCCAAAGGGGTCACGAGATGGCTTTGAATGCAAACCTTGTCATCCGAGCTGTGAAACTTGCTTTAAGCATGATAATGTATCCTGCTCGACGTGTAAAGCAGATCTTTACCGACAGGACCACACTTGTGTGCACCAGTGTGATGATGGGTTTGTCTATAATCTTCTTTCACTCCAACAATAACTCTCTCCATTCCCCACCTCCCCCCCCCACAACCTTTAGCCTTCCAATTTCAAAATAGCCACAGAATAGTTCTCTCTGACGTTCTCTCTGAACAGTTTCAAATAAGAAAGGAATCTTGCATCTTGTCATAACTGTCTCTCTTTAAGTTTTGAACTTATTTTGCTCATGTCTTTTCTGTCGTTGTCATGTGCTAGGTTGGAACTGGTTTAACCTGGTTCAGGTCGGGTTGGACCTGGTTTAACATATTCAGGGTGGGTTGTCACTAGTTTGATCTGGTGGGTCGAGTAACATTCCGTTGAATCTGGTAGATCAGATTGGAACCTGTTTTATATGACCAGGGCCATAAGTTACGATGAAACCTGTTCAGGTCATGTTAGAATTGGTGTGATGTGGTCAGGTCAGGTTGGGACTGATTCGATATGGTCACATTTGGTTGGAACCGGATTGATCTGGTCAGGTCATGTGATATGGCTACATGCTATAAGTTAACTTCTTGTTAGAACTGTAGAGTTAAAGTTTTTAATTCATGTGGTAATTGGTTATAAATTTCCTAGTTTAGGATACTGCTTGGATATCTCTAAATGGATTTATATATATGGTATTTGCCGTATACATAAACACACACTTTAAATAGCTTATCTTTCCTTTCACAACTGTTTGTCTTTATCCTGTATGTTTGTATGAAATCTGTAGCTTTGTAATGGCTTTTGTATTCCTGCCTGTGATTTAAAGTCATCTTGTTTTTTTATTATTTATCCCTTCCCTTCCCTTCCCTTCCCTTCCCTTCCCTTCCCTTCCCTTCC
>JAIPMN010002417.1:0-10450 GCA_020650975.1 Apostichopus californicus
TATTGCATCGTCATCGTTCATCTACAATTATAATATACTGTGTGCATCTTTCTTTATACACCATACAGTGGTGTTCTGCATACATGTTACTATTGGTTCATGGTAATGCACAGTTTACACTGCTAGTTTTACAGCAACAGTCAAACCCCAAGATGTAAATAATATCTTAAGATAACTTGGCTGAGAAGAAAATGTGTGCTCTAAGGAAGATTATCCCAGTGAAAAAAAAATTTGGTCTGGTTTTTCTATCCAACATGAAAAAAATTAGCCCAAATAGACATTAGACACTGAAAAAGGTTTGTTAATTTTCGAGGAGCATTAGACTTGATATTATTGTTTCACTTTCAGATGTCACTTCTAGATTCAGAAATGAATCGCAAGCAAATTGTAAGCAAATTGTCAGAAAAGTGTCATAAAGTGGCATTTATAGCCTTCTTTGCAACAAAGAGTTTGGTATTTATTCACACTCACATTCAAATCAGGATTTATTTCAAGCTAATGTAATAGGAGATTTGTAACTACTGTGTAAATATGTACTGTCCTGTGAATAAGCAGTTGTTGGAAAAAAGAAAGATTTTCTCAATTTTGTTTTCTTCTGGTGTGTTTTTTAGTTGTCTTTGTGTGTGTGTGCCTAGATATATATATGGGCCTTTTGAAACTCCTTTTGTCATACAAGACAGCAAAATATCAGTAACGTTAAGTTTACTTTTGCAGTTTTTTCATCAGTTTTGACAAAAGGGTTTAATTCATGGCTTAAAAGGGTTTCAAGTAAATCAAATCATTGAATCATACTTGTTTCAAGACTGACAGTTTGTTTACTCATGGTTGGGATGGAAATAATTATATAATCAGCAGTTATTTTTACGACTCTTAAGCGACCACAAATGTGGGAGGAACCTGCAATGTCTTATGGATTACAACTTTCAACCTTTTAGCTCAAATTTGGAATCTTTTTCAATTTAGAAAGTCATTTCAGACGGGAAATCCGTAGATTGCTCTTGGATGAAAAACCCACCTTACTATGACCCGGCCGGGTATCGAACCCGGAACCTCCCGATTGCTAAGTCTCATTCCTTCAAATGCCACCGCTTTTATCCACTTGGCCACAGCAATCAAATCACTTAGTAAAGAGAAACTTGTGAAATCCTTATTGTTCATTTTACAGAGAATTGACATTGGAGCAGTTACATGTGTATGTATTTGTATGTTTTAGATCCTCCTGCAAGCAGGAACTTGCGAAGAAGCCTCATTGGCTTATAAAAGCCGCAAGCTGACCGAAGTCGGTCTCTTAGATTCATATTTAACGTCCATGATTATTGTCAATTGTCAACAACCCTGTAACTGGATGACATATATTAATCTTGGAGTGACTCGAACTGGGAACCTAATGATTGGAAGCCACCGGCGTTAACCACTGAGCTATAAACACTCCACAAAATGTCTTTAGCAATATTTGTTTGGAATCGGTAAACAAACCTTTGTCGAGAATATCTTATTCTTTGGTCTACGAGGGCAAGAAGAGTCTGTTCTATCCCATCGCGGAGTGTTTATTTGCCAGGTTAACTCTTACTAAATTTGTTGATCAATCTTTCTGTTTGCAACCAAGTAATCTCCTTGGTTTGTCAATGTAGCTGAGGCAAGGCAAACATGCGAACCCCCTCCCTCCCCTCCCCCACCCACCCACCCACCCACCCATAATTCTGAAGCTTCTGACAAATCCTTAGTAATATGAACATTTTTGAAACATATTTTTTGAGGGGATTAGGAAGAGGAGGTGTTAGCCTGACATAAACTTTCTTCGGAAATAGGTCAACAGAATATGAGAATCCACATTTCAAATGCAATATTAATGGAAATGGGTAATTTCCGTGAACCTTAAAAAGATTAAATTTAGCAGAAACTATATTTGTTTGTTTATTGTGAAGTCTTCAGACGGTGATACTTGGAGGAACTCCCTCACTTTAGATACACAAATATCTTTCACAGAACTTGTCTTTGTTACTTTTTCTGAGTTATAAAATTTCCCCCTACAATGTCCTCTCCCTTCCTGCATCCGCCCTTCCACACCCCTCCCTCTCCTGAATTCCGAGTCCTTCCCCTTCCACACAGCTATATTCAAATCTTCTATCGCCAAAGTACTTACTTGAAAAAGTTCATCCTTCCTTTTTGCTTTGGTTTCGATAACTACATTTAGCCTTTCATCGAAAAGGAAATAATGACAAATAATATGGATGAAGAATTGTCATCATTTTTACCATTAGCGTTGCGATTCATAAATGATGATTGGGGAAGTACTTTGGGAATCCGTTGGGAATCCTATATTTGTCATTGTAATAGTAGAAAACGAACCAACATGGTGGAGTGGGGAAAATGATCTTTAAAGGGACAGCCTACTTTCAGTAAGAAGATGCAACCAAGCCAAAATAGAAAAGAAAAAATTTTCTAGACGTTTTGATATGAAAATCTTGAGTTGAAAATGCTAGGAAATGTGTATGCTTTGCTCATGATGTAATTTACAATCATCTGACTGTATCCAAATTCTTTCATGTTTTTACAAATTTGAAGAGCTGCTTAATAAGTATTTGAATAATTTAGATAGCCACTCAAAAGATAACAAGATGACTGATGTATATTAGCATAGCAACAGTCTGGTTGTTCATACTTATTATAAACTAGGAGATGAAAGTCAGTTCTTCAGACACTCTGACTAAAGAACTGCAACTGTGCTACGTATTCCTACAAACACTCGACGACGATAAAATCTTACACATTCCATCAGAACAAGTTAAGACATGTAGACACTCCGGAGTGACATCGCCATGGGTTACCAGTATAGTTTCGCATTTCACCATACTCAAAATTTGTTTGGAGTTTTCAAATTTACTTTCGGAGAGGTTTGAATCCAGGAAATGCCAGATATTGAGGAGTGTTAAAGGGATTTTCCTAAGTTTATTGCTTTATTCAAGATGATGGTAATTGTCTGTATCTGTACTTAGGCAAAATCACATGCTGAAGTATTTTGTGTTGCAAAGATATGAATTTTCAAATTTGGTGGTATTTTGTAATAATTTATCTGGTAACAAACAGCAGGGTAGCTTAATGTTTTCTTCACGGCTTAAGTTTTTTTAAAAACAATTTTCTTAATGTTATTTAACTCACTCTTTCACATAGGAAAATAATATTACTTCAAAACAGTGATATTTTGATGAAGTTCTAAAAACAGACCACCTTAAGACAGCTTGTATAACATTTCAGATGTGTCAGGTTTCAAGGATAAACCAACAAGAAGAGTATTTTACGAAACCAAAGCGTTTGAAGAATGTTTGCCGTTATGAGATATAAAAACAAAACATTTCTGTGATCCACTCCAGGGTAGAATCAAGGGTTTAGCCAATCAAAATGGGTTACATTTCATCAACCACATCATAAGGACAAGACAAAGAGATTTGATATTCAACTAACAGTGTAGAATATTTTTCTTTTGTATGTAGGTGTGTCACACACTGTCTGCCACTGGCATATCCCTCTGAATAGCACAAAAGAATGTCTCTGTCAGTCACCAGCATATCCCTTTGAGTAGCACAAACAATGTGTTGTACAGGCAAAGTGCTTTTAGTGTGGATTTAAAATGCTTGTTGATGATTGAAATGATGTTACCATTACTTGACTTTCTAGCTTATTTTGGGACCAAATGCTCTTGTGATGAAGTATACTCACTAAACCATTGCACAGTAGCTCTTTTTTTTGTTTTTTGTCTTCTTCTTTTTTCTTGGGAGGGGGTGGGGGGGGAGTGGGGTTTGTACAACAAGTACTAGTTAGCAATATTTAGAGCTGGCAACATGAGGAATTATTACATTGATTGAAATATCAATCTATTGTCCTTTTGAACCAGCTAATAGTGCAATTCAATTGCTTTTTAATAGCAGGAACAATTCCACACTTTGCTCCTGGTATGCTACCAAGACTGAAGTTGGAGCAAATTTGTTTTTACTGCCCAAGCGAAAAGAAAGATAGCATATATTTCCAAAAGTAATTTTTTTTTACACTAAACAAAACAAATGATGTCTCTTTTTGGATTTGAAATGAATGTTAAGAAAGTATAAAATGGAATCCCATCACTTTAAGTTGCCATTCATTGACTCATTAGGAAAACTTTCAACAGTTCAGGACAGAAAATTTCCCCATAGACCAGAAAGCTGATGGGACTTTCTAGGGCTGTAAATGGATTTTAGAGAGTGATTTCGACATGATCATATTCTTTGGTATGAGCATTGAAAGTGGATGGATAATTTGGGAGGCTTCACTTTTGATGACAAGCTGTCTCTATATGTCATTCGAGGTGAGAGAGCCAATCATGGATTCGTTGTGGAATTAGCAAAAATTACTTGTAAAGTGAGCTGCGATGAGCTATAGCTGGAAAATCAAGACTTTCCGTCAAACAAATGACTTAAGAGATGGCTGATATGTGATTGTTTGGGAGGGAGGCAGGGGGGGGGGGTCAGTTTATCCTTTTATATTGTTGGAAAAGAGAACCAAAGGGGTCAATGATATATTTGGAGAGGACAATAGGAATTCATCCTTTATCATATCATCCATAGTTGCATATATAGAGCCAATGAAAGTACTGTATTAGTATAGATATAAACCAAAACAATTTAAAAAATCTTCATGTACCAGGCTTGAAGTAATTCTTAATGAGGGCCACATGGGTGCTGGTACCAGAGGTAGAGATGAGAAAAGTGGGTGCACCTGGGGTGGTGGTTGGGGGGGGGGGAGGGAGTGTTCATTGGTTCATTGACATGCATGACATACACTGCTTTCCTGTTGTAACTTGTTTCGACATACCAGCCATGTTGTACACATAGGATTGTTGCAATACAATGACTTGACCAATGAGCCAAACTTCAAGGCATCCTGCAAATATAGATCGAAAAGATCTTTTATGTACCAAACACAATGGAAGTGAGAAAATCAATGGGTATGCTCAAACTGCAAGATGCATACAGTGAATTATGACTTGACAGTTTCTGTGTGGTGAGTAGCTGTGTACATCCCACTATGATAGATCTAATGAGAAGAAACAAAATGTCAAATGCTGATCTACAAGGTCAAATTCAATTTCTGTAGTAGGGCTGTTACATGGGTCAGGGGCATGGCAAGTTATAACTTGAGGTAGCTTTCATATCACAGTGCCACACATTTTCTGTGAAAATGTTTTTAGATATAAATAAACGTTTTTAGATATAAATAAATCATTTTAGATATAAATAAACTTAAATAATATAACATAAAGAAGACAAAGAAAAATATTGTGCCATGGTACTGTGGCTTTTTTGTGGTGTTTAAAGCCCCTTAAAAATCTGTTATAACATTTTCTTGTAATTGTGAAAACTGTTAATGTGGTTATGACAGACATTTTAGTTTTATGTAGACCAAAGTATCACTGACTTAATTATGGAGAAATATTAAGTTAATGGTGTTGTGGAAGTTATATAACTAGATGTAATTTTCATTGCAATGATTCCCTGCTGGGCTTGGTGCTCCAAAAGGCAAGTTTTTTTACCAAAACATAACCAGGTCTGACACTTGCCCCTGCACCCCCCCCTACCCAATCTTAACTCAACCATGTATCTGCTCCCTTGCCAAGTATGCTACAAAGGACAAGTTTCAAACCGGCATTTTTCTGCCATCCTCCACAGCTTTTACTAAAACAAACATTACAAGTCGATATGAACACTATATACTTTTGAAATAATTTTGAAGAATTTTGGATTCAGTCTAGGTCAGTATATACACCACGGGCAGGGGGGGATGAGGGAGCAACTGCCCCCCCCCCCAGTTGCTCCCAAAAGTAGGCTTATCATTTATATTAGAAACAACTTCCAATGCAATGCAATAATGTGAAAAATTGTCAAATGATAGCACCATTTTGCATCTAAGTCACTTTACTCGTAGAAAACTTCACAGAGGGAGAGGAAACCCCTCCACCATATCAGTGTTATATTTTATCTCCAAAAAAATATGCCTTGTCACCTAGTTCCCCCTCCCCTCCCCCCTCAGATTGCCTTGGCTGGTGCCACCATGGTATATATATCTGTCTGCCTGTGGACTAACGTAAAGTTCCCTCATTATTTGAAAAAGAGAAATTTCTGTGGGGACGGGGGTGGGCTAAAGCCCCACAGATTTATACGTGGTTGTGCCCCTGCATAGATTTACTATCTGTGTTATGCACCTCTCACTTTTCACCTGAAGACATACTATTCAACCCTCTAATCAACCCATCCCTCAACCCTTTCAGTTCCTACACCATTGCCAAACAATGTAACTCTATAATGGAACTCGAGACCCTTATGGACACATACATCTTGCATTTAGACCTATCCATGGATCAATACTCCTATGGGCAGCTATCTTTGCATATTACTGTGTTCTTGTTGTCCGTCCGATACGTATTGTATGTCACACTGTTTGTGCATCTATTTTCCTTCAAATAAGTGGACTAATATTTGCTCCCAGGGACCTCCATTTTCTTTTACAAAAAAAGCAAATAATCTATTGTTCCTCAATTGAAAACAAGTTAGCTAAAATTAGGTCATTGTTAGGGAGGAGGAAGAGTGTTAGCAAACTGATCACTTACCTCTAATTCTAAATTTACAGACAAAGAAAAAGTTTTCATTGGGCCGAGTGGTAAGTGTTGTCTTAATGAAAGGAATAGCCTACTATATATAGCCTATATCTGTGTACCCTAGCTCCTGCATGTAATTCATCACTCGTCATGCACATAAGGATGGATCGGGTCGTGAAGACTTGGAGAGCCAGTAGGGGTTTAACTGGATGACTTAAAATAGACTTTTAGCCTCAATATTTCATTGTCCAACAAATCAGGAGAATTTTGAGTACTTGTCATGTTTGCTGATAGCTATTTCTGATTATTAAAGATATTCAGCGATAACTGCTCTGGAAATCACCTTCTAGGCCACATATTACCGATGAAGTCAGCTCCTCGGTTACTAACCCTTTTCAGAAATCCATGGTTCTATATATTCTTATAACTCAAACAAAGTCATATTTTTTTTTTTGGGGGGGGGGGTCCATCTGTTAAGAACAGATCACCATTGTGGTGACATATAACAATAATCGACAAATTTGTATTGTATTTGTATTGTAAGTTTAGCCCATGAAGGTGTTATTATGTTTTCCTACTGAGTTTTGTGTTGTCTCTGAGGATTCGCTTATCTTATGATCTCTATGTTAGCCGCTTAATTCATGGTTTTAACTTAATGGTCATTTCGTAAAAACTTGGACAGATAATAATGTTTGTGAACAGTGTAAAACATATAAATATTTGATAATGTTAGATGATTGTACTATTTATATATAAGTCAGTGTGAATTGAAACAACCAGTTGGGACAGTTTTTAAATGTTATTACATAGTATCACTACGAGACAGTATTTTCATGTCATTCTTCAAAGCAATGTGATACTGTACTGACAGTCTGAACCTTTAATTTAATATAAATAGGATATCCATACTGCTCATACTGACAGTATGAACTGTTATGAACTTTTATATAATACAAACAGGATATCCATACTGCTCATACTGATAGTATGAACTGTTTTGAACCTTTATATAATACAAACAGGATATCCATACTGCTCATACTGATAGTATGAACTGTTTTGAACCTTTATATAATACAAACAGGATATCCATACTGCATATACTGATAGTATGAACAGTTCTGAACCTTTTATATAATACAAACAGGATATCCATACTGTTCATACTGACAGTGTGAACAGTTCTGAACATAATACAAACAGGATATCCATACTGCATATACTGATAGTATGAACAGTTCTGAACTTTTTATATAATACAAACAGGATATCCATATATACTGCTCATACCATCCCTACAAACACTTATTGAAGCATAATCTGACAGAACCTTATTAAAAATGTTGTCCTAACTAGCTGGCAAATCAATATAAAGAATTGCATTCCTCCCCCCCCCCCCACCCACCTCGCCCTGTGTTTCTTTGAAAATGTAATTCAATCTGGCATATTTGAATTTGGTAAACGTACAATGTGTCTTGTATGCCAACCCTACATTATAGCATAATCATGTTGTTTGTATATATACCAGTCCATATCAGTGCAGCTCCGCACCAGTCTGCAATAATGACAGCAAACATTGGCAGTGTTTAGTGTTTCTTAGTAAGGCTTGGATCATCTAGCTTCTTCAGTGACTGATTTATGTGTGTAATGAGAATGGGTGTTTATCTATCCATTTGTAAACCACTTGGGATAGTGATTAGCAAACCAAACAAAACTACAGTGTTAAATTTTGTACATATATCGGTTTTTAGTGAATTGTCACTGAGTCGAACAGGATATTAAGTTTTCTTTACAAGTCCATAGGTAAAGCTAGATCTATCCTAATTAGCTGACTGCACGATATTTGTTTTCTTTAATAGCAAGAGAAAAGCTCTAAATTTTCTTTACCTTCACGTAGGTTTGCTTGCCAAGAAAAATCAATAAGATCAACCCTACAAGTTGCAGCTTTTATATTTGCGTCTTAAGCCCACGCTTGTATCTCTCTCACCCCGGCCTACATGAAATGATGTATAAACAGGAGCTAAAAGACCATATCATTGATCCCAGAACCAAGCGTTTGCTTCTATAACAGAACCAGCTGATTAGCTCTCTCTACGTCAGTGTGTTTCTTACGTGAAATGTCTACACCACCACCTCAGCTCATATCCATCAATTTCTCTTTCTCTGAGACATTGACGTTTTCACAAGCAACGAATATTGCAAGAAGGCCATTGTATTGTGATAAAGTAGAGGCTCATTGTTCGACTCTTCAAAAGGACTCAGAAAGCGATAAAAATCAATATTTTTCTTTTTTTTCTTTAGTACGGAGGATTTAAGACTGAAGTTTACCTTTACAGATTAGAATGCACAGTTGTATACGTAAGTGACTACAGCAAAATAAAAAAAATTTAAACCAAGCAGAATGGATGAATGAAGAAGTTTGGTACTCCAAAATGACAGAGATGATACTGTTGGGCACAGTGGCGTAGGAAAGTACTTTTGAGTGGGGGGGCTGAAGACTGATGGCCGGCCTTGGGGAGGGGTCTTTTTTTGGATTTTTTTTGCATTTCCAGGTGGCCTCAGATGCAATTTGGTGCAATATAGCACACTTCAATACCCACTCCATTTTGTAAATAATTTTGCATTTTCACCTGGCCTTAGATGCAATTTGGTGCTCCAAATGAGATTTTTTTCTCATTTGGAAATGAAAAAGGGGTTTTCTGACTTGCGGAGCGGGGGGGCGGAATGATACTTCCGCCCCACCATATTTTTCACTGGGGGGGCTGGCGCCCCCCCAGCCCCACCGGTTCCTACGCCCTTGGTTGGGCAGTGAGCTGGCAAAGAATCTGACATATTTACTTCTGTTTTTATGACCAGCAGATGGAAAATTATTTTTAAAAAAAAAATTGAAAATGAAAAAGTGACCTCTGTACATGCAGTCAAAATAATTTTTGTATATATACATCTTACAAGGAAACACATGGAAAAAAAAAAGTAATGGTGATTTTGGGCTGCAGTGCTGGGAAAATATAAACTAGCAAATTAATGTACTCAATAATCTCATAGCAAGATGATCCATCTGTATTGAGGAGGGCCTAACATTGTGGATGGGTGGGGGGGTGGGGGGTTGGGGAAGAATCAGGGTACTACAGTAGTACAATGGCACTGGTCTCCAACACTGGGGAGGGGAAAGGGCAGGGAAGTCGCATCCATTGGAAAATTTATACAGCTACAACCAATAAACATTGGTTTGTACCATGGCATGATCTCTCCCCCCCTTTTTTCCCCAATGTTAAAAACCAGCTCTTTTTGGGGGGGTGGGGGAATTGAAAGAGGTGCATTACAAATGGGTATCAAGGAAATAATGCACAAGATTGTAGTTACACCTATATATCATTGACTTAACACATTTTGTATTGTATATTTATGTTAATGGTCATTAATGAACTCCCATTGCATTTAATCAGGTTAAGAAATACTACCATGTAGGTGTGGTGACAAGCATAAGCGTAGGAGACCAATTTGATTTGGGGGGGGGGGGGCTGTAACGACTTGTCCGAAAAAATATAACCAGAATTTTTCGGGCGCTCCGCGTGCGTTCAACATGTTGATGTGAGTATCATATAGGCATTCATCGGTTATAACATATCGCCTGCCAATACCATACAATCGTTTCCATATTTGTTAAAATTATTGGAGAAGTTGGTACAATAATAATAAAAATATTGATCAGTTTAACCATTGAAACCATTGCAAATTAGATATCTTTCAGTAGGTGCCCGAAAAAATCTAGCATGTTGCCCGAATTTTTCAAATATATTTGGTTGGGGGCTGCAGTCCCCCGGG
>JAIPMN010002417.1:10460-24703 GCA_020650975.1 Apostichopus californicus
TTTTCAAATATATTTGGTTGGGCCCCCCCCCCCCGCCTCCTACGTCTATGGTGACAAGGTGTTCTAAATATAAATATGATGCAGTGTTATCTGTAGTAACAAGGTGTTTGTTGAAGATTGAAACAAATTGACTGCCAAATTGGCCTTCTTGTCCAATTCTTTTTATCTATGGTTTGTTTGACATGCAAACAATTTGTTTACGACCGCGTATTCAATTATATCAGCTCTCATAACTGTATTTTACTAGATCATTTAGACAATCAAACATGCAAAGTATGACACATTCACTTCATAGATCATCAAATCTCACAATCATGAACCCATATTTTACTAATACAATATTCACCAATACAGGTCTTATATCAAAATAGTCTGATCATGGACAGCTCAGAATTTGGAAATATTTTAAACATTTTTTTTTTTCTCCAGTGGTCATTGTATGTTACAACTCTCTAGATTCACCTGGTTGAATGTCTTATGAAGGCTCTATAAAGAACATTTGAATCATGCTCTATAAAAGTGCTTATATATTATAATTTACCACAGATTGGGTGAAATTTACCATTTCTCAATTTTTTTCCCCTTCATTTTTTGTTGTTGAACCTTTTGATCCATACCTTTGGGACAGGTTCAGATGCACTATAAAATATCTGGTTATCTAGCGGGAGTTTATCTTTAATTTCTTTTGGGACCAAAATGCCATGGAGGAAATCATAGTAAATTCCTTAAATATCCAGGTTTATAATAGAGTTAATAGTTCATCCATAGAATCCAACAGAATTGGTATTCTCAGTGGAGATCACATAGACTGTAGAAGGATAAAATATATCTTCTGTGAGTAGAAATAAAACTGACCTAAATAATTTAACTGGAGTTTTAGAGCACATTAGCCGCTAATGTTATACTGCAGTCTCATTGTCATGGTTGTATGTGACTCAAGTTTTCAAAAGCTCAGGTAGTGGAAGATGGTGGTAGAGTGGGGGGCGGGTAGGGGGTCAATCATATCTGATCCAACTACAACAGTGGGGAAATACAGTCTTCCTTTTCCAGATTTGTGCTTCCTATTACACTTCCCTTATCATACTAGGAGGACCCATGAAGCATTTTCATCCCTTATTGACAAATTTTTTTCACTTTACTAGCCACCACAACAGATTAATAACCAACGTGTAAGCTTCCTGTTGTGTTCCCCCGTTATTTTACCATTGCTTACACACTTGGTCTTATTTGAAAGAATTACTACATGTAGTGTAAGCAATAACCCTCACTCATGATACATCCACACCCCTCCCCCCCCCCCCCTCCCCCATGTCATTGAAGTCTGTACACACACTTTCATAAATCTGACAAATTTTACTTCTAATAGAAAGTAGTCTGTTCTATTTTGTGATATTAATCTCAATTACATTGTCTGTTTCATGGTATTCTTCATTCCTCAAAGGGCAATTTGTTAATAGGCCAAGGCAGGGATGTGTGTATACTATACTGTATCCTGTATACTTGTCGAACTGAATTATAATTTAACATCCACACCAACCCCCCCACCTTCCTTCCCACCACCCTCCTCCATCCACAAAAAAAGAATATAGGATTCTTGAATCAGACAAATCAATTAAAACACAGTCAAAGCATCATTTATTTCTCAAGCTGCTTTTTATTCAGTATACTACAAAGATGTTATTATTGCATAGAAAGTGTCGATTCAAAGAACAGTCTCAGAATAAAACAGCCAGAGAGAATACTCTCCACGTTTGTTTCAATATCGAGACTCTGGCGGCACAAATAACTCAGGGGTGAAATGCTATCCACAATGCATCATTCAAACTGTAACTTTATCTAGTACCTCATTAAGTTTGTACATTGTCTGTGTTGCTCACCTAGAAGTGATTCCAGTCAAAATTGAAGATCATAGGGGCTAGTTTAATCATTAACTCCTACCATGTTAGTAATAAACCCATCAGTCATCTCGCTTTTAGAAAGTCACGACACGTACACATGTCATGTGTTGCACAGGTACTGACTTGTAGGATGTTTCTTAACAAATTTTTATTATGAAGCAGATTTATGATCTGTTTTTATGAAAAAAAATATTTTTAATTTTTTTAATCATTTCAATTTTTAGTTTATAAGACCAATAAGGTAAGGATGTTACCGATTGACGACTTTGTTTGCCAGCAAGAAGTTAGTAACCATACAACTGTCAACATGATTTTTCATCTTCTCAGTGTGTGTCAATTTTAGGTTGACATTTGAAGAACAGTAATGTAATTAATTTGTAACAGAAACTCAATCACGTAGTGCGGTGGTGAATGGTTTAGACAGAAATAGTCACAAAGAGAAATGATAAAAAATGTAAAAAATTCACTTCACGACGAAAAACTTCACGAAAGAAAACCACTTGTAAAATTATACATTTTTTTATGAGAAAGTGTTGTATTTAGTTTTCTTTGTCTACTGGTAATGCAGGTACATGATAATATAGTACTTGGAAATCAATATTGTTTCGCTCACCCGACCATTTGTCATAGTTGGTCTGCAAATAACATTCATGAGAGCTGCAACATCCAAGATGCAGATTTCCAGAGGAAAAAATGATTTACTGTCCTTTTGTGAGATATTTTCAGAGAAATAGAATCAACTGATTAAAGTAAAAATATCTGACTAGGAAAGATGGTAATTAGATATTAGAAGCACATGATTTTGAGATTTTACTCACTATTTAAACACAAAGTACTGAGGTATATATATATATATTTATATATATGCAAATTTTTCACACATGATACATTTGCTGGTTAATAATGAGAATGAATTTCTTTAAAAATTGCAAACGAGAGCCAGCTCACAGCAAATATATGTATATATTTTCATCTCTTAAAAATTTTAACTTGTGACTCCAGAAATGAGCCTAATAACACCTCTCTGAGGAAAAAGAGAATTGTACTGAACTGGCCATATCATTGTTCATCATCAAGCTCTTAACATTCTACAGGGTGGGGAGAAAACTGTTTGTTTCTCCGATAGTTGTTATACAACAGCAATGTTCTGAAAGGGCAGCTCAAGACAACAAGGAAAATCTTTTGCCTTTTCTATAAAACAAATCTGATTTCGCTATTTACAAGTTTTGAAGGCATATCGCATCTCAAATGTGAATACTACTCTTTCATACAAATTGTCTCTTGAAAAAAATTGTTGGCAATATTTTCGTTTTTAAGTAGTACTTAGTACTATTCTATGATCACTGTTTCAATGGTTTGTTCCCAAGGAATAGCGGTCACTTGGAAATTTCCCGAATCACCAAAGTTCAAAAACTCTTCAAAGTAAAGGTCTTCCAGTTGGTCCCTGGATTCCGCCCATGGATGTGAGGAGTGGTCGTTCAGGGAACTGGCGGGCGACGGGGGCAGGTCTGCTACGCCAAATAGTTCTTCCATCGACTCTTCCATTCTAACGTCAATCTCTTCTACTCGTGCATTTGGTTTGTTCTGCCCCTCAAACCACAGGGGTTTTGGTATGTGCGTACCTTTGACGCTCAGATCTAACGGTACGTCCTGGAGGAACATGGAGGAGAACTCCTCGTTCCCTTCAGAATGCGGAGGGCTGTCGAGCACAGTCATGATTTGAACACCTCCGTTCGGGTCTAAAATGGCTTCCGCCTTCACCCTGACGCCATCCACGTCAATTTCAGAATCGAAAATCGAGTCCCACTGAAAGTTACCGTTGAGGACGCTGCTGGGGAGGTTATCGTCCTCACTGGTGGACGAATCGTCCCGCAGTACCGATCGGCTGGCACGTTTGGAACGCTTAGAGTGCTTGGATTTTGATTTCTTCGATCTTGATTTATGTTTCTTAGACTTGACTGTGACTGGTTTGATCTCGAACACTTCGTCGTCAAACTCCACTGGGTCCTCTGGCTCAATCTTTATGCGCTTTAAGGTCGGGCTGAGCATCTCTGGTAGTGAGTTGGCCCTGCGTTTCTTCAGGATGCCGTTTTCAAGGAGCTCGGCATGGACAGGATCTATCCTCCAAAATCCACCCTTGCCAGGCTCGTCCTTCTTACGTGCAACCTTTTGGAAACACTTGTTCAGCGATAGGTTGTGCCTGATAGAGTTCTGTCAAGATAAAAGAGAAAGGCAAAAATGGTCAGTCGTGAAAGTGCTAAATAGTCATTCATGATGGTTGATTTATCAGGACATCTATTAAAACCCTCATTGAAGCTGCCAAGGGGTACCTGGCATCCCCCCCCCCCCCATTTGCAAGTTTATGCTCCTGTAGAGATGGGGAGAAGAAACTATTCCCATTGAAGATTAAATATTTGTTTAAAGCTATATGTGCATACATGGTTAGAGAAAACGTCAAAAGATGTTTCACAGGACTGTAATATATGTAGCATCAATGCTCATTGGTACATTACAAACGAATAGGTTCCACTACATATCCAGTGACTTTGAAACTTGGTACACCTAAACTTAGAAATGAAATCTCCACTTAATCGGACTACAAACAAAGCAGAATGTTTACAGTTTGTTTACAGGTTGCCAAGGGTTGATGAGTTGGCTCAAGGAATGGGGGGTAAAGTCCACCAGTTGCTGGGTATCCACAAGGTCAGATTAGTCAAACAGTTTGTAAATAAGAGTTGAAATGAATAAGGTGGACAACTAGCTATAAAGGTTTGGATTCATGGAAGTAAAATGTTAGCTAATTTGTGGTAGAATATTTGTACTGTACTACTGAAAGCTGTGTTTATTTTGAATTGAATCACTGTTTGACTGTGATCTTGATGATGTAGAGTGTCGAAACTAAATTTACACGCGGATTCAAGGAGCTACAGTATATGAGTAATGAATATTTGCAGAAATACACTGAAGCTATAGCCTTGTTATTAAGTTTTATGTCACCATGGGAACTTGCAAACTTCAACACCATTGCACAATTCTGGATGGGCTATCGTGCAAACAAATACATGCAAAAGGGTCAAAATACATCTAGGTATTATCTTATTTCACGTTTTTGGTCATTCCTGCCTTGTAAACAAAGCACAAACAAAGCATACCTTGTAAACAAAACAAAGCACAGTTACATACAGTAGGTAGTATTTTAATTATATTATTACAAGCTTCTGTAGTCTGTACTGTACTCTACCAATGAAGAATGAAATATCACTTCATAGTACACATTTTACAAGTGTCTCTTTTTAAGTTAAGAGACCAATTAAGAGGAACACAAGTGTTTACAATTTGAGGAGAATAGAGAAACTCAATTCGGCAAATGACTAGTCCTTTGTGAATCACTGTAAAACTTCCTTGTCCCTGTGGGACTGAACCAATTATTGCTAGCTGAGATTTTGAAACATCCTATTAAACTTTCATCTGGCCAGTGCTGTTGGGCTTTGACCTAGCTTATACCTTCATTGCTCCCCTGGTTGTTTTGTTTAAAATTTATTACAGACTGTTTGTTCATAGTGTAACTCTCGAGGTTACCAAAATATCACAATCTGATATGTAGAGTTACAATATGTAGAGCAGGGAGGACACCTTGACTTATTGTACCGTATGACCCAAGCTGACCCCTTTGCTCTGCCCTAAGAAGCAAACTTACAGTAGTCAGAGACTGTACCTATATAAGACTTGAGGCTAATTTGATCACCTACTGTGCTTCCCTATTTTTTCTAGCATACATATATCCATCATATGCCATACATGTACACTCATTGGCCTACCACAGGTTTAAGGTTAAAATAGTTTTGACTGCATACCACATGTTGAATACCCTCCAGGTAAACTGTATGTAGAAGAGTCCAGTTTCAACCTTAACCAGGGACTTGAATTTCAGCTACTTCCCCATTAGTGTGGCATACATATACAATCTCAGCATGTACGAAGTCACTGAGTAGCCTTCAATAGTATGACATGTGCACGGCCATGTGTGTACACTGTGCACAGTACAGAAAATGTTTTCAATGTAGGATGTATTAATGTACTGTACATTTACTGTGTAATGAAAAGTTTGGAAACATGCAAAAAAAATTGCCTTGCAACATTTATACAAGAGCAGAATAATTTGTCAATGGCTGACTTTTAATGTGCTTTTAAGCCATGCACTTCACACACAATATCTTGGGGAAAGCCCTACAATTGTATTATTGAGCATGTTCTGTTGAATCAAAACCATAATACAGACTACCATGAAATGGTATTCACTCTTGATTGTGTAGAATATCAGTAATGCATGTAGTGTGCATATAGATCTATATACTATCATATTCATATCTAATATGTTCTGGTCACATCCTGAAGAGTCAGTAATAGTGTTTGTTGAGCAGTAACTTGGTAGACCACAATTTCCTAAATTTAAATTAACTGTTTTGTTCTCACAAATTTACAAATATCTCCCTATATTGATCACCAGGATGTTTTGTATTGGGAATTGTTATTTATCGTCATCAGGAAATTATAGATTCACTGCCATATTTTGTTCTTTAACATGAGCATTGATTTCAAGGCTCAGACAAGCTTGAGCAAATCAATAAAATTCATCTACGACAAACTTTGTTCTGCAGAATATGAGATGAACGGAAGTAGAAACGAGCAGTTTTAAACATGTGCAAATTACAGTGTATATTAGAGAATAATGGATTTCTTAAATTGGCTGTAAAAATAACCATTCCTACAACAAGTGAAACTAAGAAACTTGGGTCCTCCTTACTAAAATCGGTAAACCAAATTTAATAAAACTGAGAAAATGACATTTTAGCTCCTTATCACATGGACAGTACATTAAAAACAGCAAAGCATACATGTGCCTACATGCAAGGTTACCACAGCTTTTTACTACTACTGTAGGGATACTGTACTAGTCTACTTGGCACTGAAAGTACATCAATGAAAATTTAATTATTATAATCAGTTTCCATGTGCCAGCACAACCATTTGATGTAACTTTTGGCAAACATAGCTAGTTCAATTCCAAAAGCTGCTTCAAAGAGGCAATACAATGTCACTTAGAACTTACAAAAAATGACCAATTATTGTGGTTTTGCACAAGTTCTCATGCGCATGCTAAAAGTTTCACAATATACACCTAAAATATTAAAGTCCTGTTCCATTTCAGACCTTCCCATGCCTGTCTCCTGTGCCTTCTACAGTTAAATTAAATTTGGTGATAGATTGATCAATTCTTTTTCATAACTTAAGAGGGTGTTTTATTATTTCTTTCATTTTAAGCACATATATTCTTTCTCCCAAATGTAGACTGATATATCAAAAAGTTACAAATGATTTCATTGATCCTCCCCAGCACTGAAATGTTCCAGGGAATTTTCCAGAGATAAATGACAATGCCCCAGAAAAGAAAAACAAAAAACATTCCAAAGGATTTAAACATTGCGAAGAAGCACTGTTGACCAATCAATGAAGCACTAAGCCACCTCCTGCAATGTACATGGGTCAACTTTGGTTTGACCCTTTAGAACTGATCCTTTAACCCAAATGATCATGTCAACAGTACAAGGGGTGCAATCAATATTTACTGCCATAGATGCGCAGTACAGCTCAACTGTACAGTAAAAACTAAGTGGTTCTTTCCTTTCAAACTAAACATTGAGGATTCTTTTAAAACCTCATATGTGACCACAATGGTGATGAGAGGATTTGAACAAGTGTAATTGAAAACCATTGTTAGTCAGGCAATCAACTGCATTAATTCTACTGACATCATTCCCCCTAAATGATAATAGGAACTGCTTAACCAGTAACAAGGATCTTGGATAGATTTGTAAGCTGATTTAGATAAGAGTGCTTGTGGTTTTTCCCTTTTTTAAAGAAAGGAGTCCTTTAATTTTAAGCTCACAAAGTACAACCATGTCATCCAGTGAACTTTTAACTCCATCTCATTGGGCAAAGACACTCTTTTCAGGAAATCAACACAAATTCACTGTTTGTATATAATTTAACTAAGTGCTGAACCAAGTTGTTCTTCCATGGAAGGATCTATAGTATTACTCTATGGCATTGCTGCTGTAGATCAAAGATGTTTAAATCTTATCTAGTTTAATCTGTTAGTCTTTATTTTGGTGACCAGTCAAATACAGTAGATACAGGAATACTTATTGTTCGCTTATTACTCATTAATGCCGCTCAGTTTACTTTGGTACAATAAACTTAGACACTGTAAATTGCACACTGGTTGTGACCATATTGAATAACATTATAATTCAAAGAGTGCAAACTTGAAAGTAGCTGTTGATACTGTGTAGTTCTAATTATATGACTGTAATAAAACATTTGTTCCATGAATCCATGTTAAGAGTGACTAAAATAATGTCTGAAATAAAATAATGTCTGAAATATGACAAACTTTAAAACATCAGATCTAGTAAAGATCCTTCAAATTATGTTTAGCCCAAACCTTCAACCACCATCCAGCGAATCCAAAATTGATTTTTAACATTTAAGACAAAAAGTACAACAAATTAATCATTGCACCAAGGATGGTAATCATGTGATTGAGCATAATTTAAGGGCTATACGATGTCAATTTCAACCTGTAATATGTGTACATAGACACTCTAGGCCTCTATAAAACATGCAGTAGTGCATCCCACATTGCTGCAAAAGGCTTCACCCACTATACAGTAATTCATGAAACTAACAAGTCGCATGCAACAACAGTAATTTATGAACCAAAAAAAACTCACCTGCCAACTTGGATCGGCTGTCTGGTAGTATTTAAAGTTATCTGTAATCCATTTGTATATTGCTGATAAGGTGATTTTACTCTTTTTAGACTCCTTCATTGCCATCCATATTAAAGTAGCATAGGAGTATGGTGGTTTTACACTGCCATTCTGTCTGTAGTCTATATGATCTGGTACACTGTTTGTTCTACTTATCAGTGGTTTGATATCTTGAGAGTCTGTTATGTCTGAACCGCTCATCAATCTCAGTTGCTGCTTTTGGATGTAAGTTGGTAAATTTTCTGGATGTTGATTTGCCAGTGAAAGAGGTGTTGGACTGCTGGGTGGAGTTGGCTGTCCGATTTTCATGATCTTTAAGTTATGAAGCCAATTAAGACTCGTCAAACTGTCATCTAAATCCTCATCACAAATTGGTTCTTGTTTGACAGAGGGTGCCATCATAAACTGCTGGTTCAGAGCCAACCAGTTATCTTTTAATTTTGATGCAATGCCTTCACTGGTTAATATCGGCAATGTTATCACCTTACACGTCATTTGAGCTTCTCAGAAGGTGTAGTAACCTGATGTGATAAAATTAAGAAACATTTACAAAATTAGTGGGGAACAATAGGGTGTTTTGCACTGTGTATCAAATATCACTTGACAAACTTTGATTCTCACATGTTACTGAAAATAACTTAAGATGGCTTGCGTACAATACTGCTTTACTTTTCTACCGCATTGTAACTTTGCATATATCGCTTTGCTATATGCCTATATGGAATTCCAAATTTATAATGAACTTGCTGACACAGAATTATAGCCTATATTAGTTAGGTCATTCACCATGGGTCATAATGAACAACTTGTACCATCAAGTCATGGTCCTATGGCTATACAGGGCTGAGGGAAGTGCTTGACAATGATCTGAATCAAAACAAAACAAATGCTTCACAATAATTTGAAAATCATGCACTAACTTGTCAAATTGGGTCATAAATGTTTGTACCTTTAGTTAGTTAGGTCTAGGGTTATTGCATAGCCTAAGTGGCTAAATTTGATGCCTAACTACGGCCTAGGCTAGGGTACGTTTAAACACAAAATATATTATTAAAAAGTCGTTCGCTCACCAGAACAAGAAAACGTGCCAATATGCTAAGATACCACGGTAATTCCAAGTATGTTGAATTCCTACTCTTGACCTCTAACACAACAGTACTACAGAGAAAGTCAGTGCTTGAGGCTAGTCAAACCACAAATCGAAACACACTTTTGGAGAAAGATATTAAAAGTCGGTCCTCTCCTTTCCAGAAGCAAATGAAAATCACAAATACGCATAAGAATTCATGATTACTTTCAAAATGTGTATCCTTTTGGGCAAAGAGACAAATTAACGTTCGACCACTGGGCAATACGGACTTTACAGACTGGAGTGAAAATTGCTAGCCTACTTGTGAAGTCAGCTGTTTAGCTTCAAATGATGATCTTCAAAATACGACGTACGCAAGGATACATCAAAACAATGAATGAAGTTTTTGACAGTCTCAGCTCCTGGCAACGAATAAACGCACATCAACAGCCGAGTATTTTGTAACGTCCATTATGATTGGATAAACGTCTCCAAGGGGCGGGATGCGCGTCTGTAATATGACACTTGGGATTGGCTGGTATCACTAGGCTGTCGGCGTGGTCGTTGTTATGGTAATAAGTTCATGGCGGACTCAAAGTAAGACTAGAGATAAGCCACATGGTCTTTCTTCAACCATGGAGCTATGCTTCAACCAAATGTTTGTAAACAAGATCTTTTCGCAATATTTGTTCTGGTACTGTTCAATACTGGAAAGGATCGACAAACATTTATTCCGTTAAGTAAATGAAAGAAGCTTAATTACATCTTGTCGGTTCCCCGGCACATTTGTTCTCGGCCGGCTAGCTTCAGAATAGCATTCCTTTTCCTCCTAGCATCCGCGGAGAATTACGCGGTTCGTACAGCAGAAGCAGAAGGTTTTGTTGGTATCGAACGAAGCGCTCACTGAGCTTTATCATATAACACTACTACATCGACACTTAATGAATTCTTAAAAGCATGGCTACTCGAGTTATGACTTGTGGACATATCTAACTTATAGTCCATATGTCCATTCTGAGGCATGTTCACAATATATTATATTAGATTTATAATTAGGTCTAAACGCATGTTTGCGCTGATAAAAACTTTAAATTTTGTCGGGAAAAAAACCCAGATTGAAAGTTTTTCCAGACTGGCGATGGAAGAGGGGGTAACATTCCCCACCACTCTAGAACGCTACTGTTTACAACAGCATAAGTGACAGAATGTTCACCAGAATATACCGACAACCCATGATAACTGACCATGACAGTAGCCTACATGGTTCCAGGGTCGGATTTGGTATTGAATGGTATGATATGTAGCATATATACTGAACACTTTGACATGATCTAACATGCACGTACACAATTTATGTAATCTTATAATAAAAGAGGAACAGATAGAATGAATATGATTTCACACTGGAAAAAAATAAACCTACACCAGCTTCTCACCTTTCATTAATGCATAATTTGGATCGTGCGAAACCGTCTTCATTAGGCGGGGAAGGTAATGTTTCAAATTTACGAAGCCACAGACAGTATACTTTATACAGCCTGGTACAAGACAGCACATGATTCACTCAATTAGACATGCGCTCCATTCCCAATGGCTCAGTGTAAAACTGTTGTTAATACACAGAGAAAAATATCGAATTCTATTGAAAGTCATAAATCACAATACCCTGTGGAAAATGATATAATTCTGAGGTTGTTATGAAACTCTATGTAGTGTTATATGCACACGTTCAGTGTAGCTTCTTCACGTATTTCACGCCACACCCAGTCACACTCCTGGCTCAGCAAGAGATGAGCGTCATGTCATGGCACAGGTCAAATGTCAATGTGGTTCTAGCGTCTTGTTTACAAAGTCGATAGCATCATGACGCGTTAATTTTTACGACAGTGTACACGCGATAGATTTTTTTTCTGACGATTTTACAACATTTTTAAACAGCGTATCCTGTGTAAATGTTTGGAGGGGTAGGTCTATCAAATAATGAGACCGCATGCAGCGTTTTTTATCAATGCAATGAAATGTGGCGTTTTGTTATGGACGCTATACCAAGTTTAAGACACAACTGATCTTTGGCTCATACGACTTGGTGTTTGACACGTACGTATACACCTACACATGCTATGTCTGAAGCATTATTGGAATGTTACACCTACATTGCATCCAAACATGAGCTAATTGAACTGTCAAAGTTCATTTAAGTGTCATGGTTTCTGTTTCATGTATAGCGCTGTATCATATATAGGCACATATTCTTATACAAATTATGTACCGAATTTGAGTTACCATTCCAGGATTTGGCCATTTTCGTTGCTCTTGACCGGCGAAAAAGTTTTGCGGTAAAGAAATACAAAATTATGCTCAAATTTAGTGGTACAATGGGTATTTCACGCAACTTATTCGAAAATGTACGGCCCAGAAAGAGCATACGTCGCCTATTTTTCGATTTAATCAACAAATAAAATTAGTAAAAGAGCTTCTGAAAGTGTCATATGGTGTGTAGGATTTGTATTGAACGTCTGTCAAAAACGGCAATTTAATTCTTAGTGTGAAACTTTTAAACAAAAACGTTTATCGTAATACAGTTAGCAGTAATAACCTCTGGATTTGAACATTACCTGCTGAGCTCGGCTATAAATATGCTAAACGCCGTTTTAACCCCGGGGGCCACAGTAAGCAGAGTAAGATGCGTGAGGCATGCAAAACATTCTCACCCCACCCCAACCCCACCCACTGCATGCAGCTGATAATACTCCTGTCGCCTCGTGATATAATCTTCCGGGAGGATCATTACATTTCGACATCCAGTTTGATAGCACCACACACACACACCCATAAATGATATTCCACAGTAACGAGTACAGGATTTCAAGGGGGTTGGGGGGGGGGGGTTAAAATCACCGAATGATTTAGGTAGGGAAATGTATTGAGGGCGTCCTTGAGAAAATTCCCGGACGGAGAGTGGTCTAATTCTTTCCCGACTGACTGAAAAAAAGCCACTGAATAAACACTCCCCCACCACACCCTCTGCCCACGCCATGATATTTTAATGGAATATGAGGAGTACGGAAATCAAATGAATCACTTGAGTGTTCCATACGTGTGGTGTCGACGCTTTGGGAGCTGTCGTTTGGAAGTTACGGCGATGTCAGGAAATTTAGACTTGTCTTGACAAACATATTTTTGAACGCAGCATAGTTTCGCCTTTGGGTCCTGGGAATTGTGCGCAACAGGCGGGATGGGGTGTATAGTCTTGCACTACCATCGTCAGTCGGGGTAAAAGGCTCAATAGAGGGGTTAGAGGGTTAAGAGAGTTAAAAGAGAGATAAAAGAGAGGGTTATAATAGAGGGTTATAACATTCAGGGTTATAATAGAGGGTTATAATAGAGGGTTATAACATGACAGTCTGGGATGAACGATATATTTTTCTTCGTACACGGGACGCCCTTCCAAGATGGTCCATGCCCCTAGCTAAATCAGTTGGGGCGGGGGTTAGAATTTTGTTCCCCAACAACTTTGCAACCCTCTGTACGTCACTGGAAACATGTTTATTACGCCATTTAGCATACATATTACAATATCAATATGGCACTTTAATAAATGGGAGAGGGCTTTAAGCAGTCGGGATATGAGGCCTGTCTCGAATGCAGTAGCAGCAACAGGCGATTTGAGCATATTTGACGTATTTGTAACGCTATTTCACGTGCATTTTCATAGTTTTTGTACATTCCCCCAAGGTACTTCTATAGACAACCTTATTGAGAGAGGAAGAGACGAATTAAAGAGAGGGGTAGGGAGTAGGATCACTAGGGCGGTTGAGAACATAACTGAGATCATACAGATAAAACACCGATATTAGTGGTATAGCTGCATATCAAGTCCAAGTAGACCTCACTGTATACTTGCAGGATCAATTTAATGACGGGAAAGCCATTGAAAACATCTTCAAGAAAAGGTTACTTCAATAGGATGAAGTACGGGTGTTTAATTCCATATAGAGCAGGCTATTGTAATTGTGGATTGGCGGAATAGTGGTGACCAGAAATATCGATCGATAACAACAATGGCATCATTGACGTCACTCAACGTGAACAGAAGGTTTTGTCATTCATCGTGAATGACATAATATTAAGGTCAGTGAGTGTATTGTGATGATGCGTGTGAGGTGGAGCTGTTTAGAATGTATTTCAAAGAAATGTTGTCACCAAGCTTGTCGTAAGCTGCACTCAATGATAAATACTGCAAAATAATTGTCACGTTTCACTAGTGAAGTTACTCATGCGGGATCCTATATCCTGGTCAATATACCACTAAATTCATTTCTTTTCACTCAGTTAATAACATATGTGTTCTCTACGCAAATAATATAGAAATAAAATAAAACTGTTAGCAAACTGCAATTATCCACTAAAGAGCCTGTGTAGGAGAATAATATAGAGCATGTT
>JAIPMN010002418.1:0-32971 GCA_020650975.1 Apostichopus californicus
CGCGATGATTGGTCACCGAAAAATATCGCTCGCGACACTCGGCGACAAGCGACAAAAAGTTGAAATTATTTCAACTCGAAAAAATCGCGTCGCGTCGTATCGCGTCGCGCGCCGGTGTGAAAGGGCCTAACTAATCTGATTGTTTTCAACTTTTTTATCGCGTTGTATCGCGCGCCGGTGTGAAAGCGCCTTAAACGGTTAACGACCACCACAAATGGGCACCTCTGTTATTTGTTTGGCTAATTAGATGTTCTAACTTGATGTTAATTAATCATGAAATGCGCTAGGATTTATTCACAGTGCTGTCGTTACATGAAGCCTCTTTCCGACCTCCTCAAAAGATGAGATTTTATAATCAAGATTGGCCTCTTAAGGATCCCATACACAACACCATGATGATAGCAGAGGCACTTTTAGTGTAAACATAATAAAATGCAGATGTGACAAGAGAAATGCAAAAGTCAGTTCAATTTTTACACCAAGATGGGAATTGAAGAATATGGTTGTTAAACCTTCCAGACAAAGGCAAATAAATATTCTTATCATAAAATATTTTATGCCGCGTCACTGATGTAGTCAAAGAATCACATGCAATGACGAGATGGTGTGTCACCATGGTGTTCACTGTCATTGCCCTCACCATCCCGACAAATGCTCACGTCACTAGCTAGAGTGTCCTTGTCACGGTTTCCCCTGGGATTTCTCAGTTTACAGCCAAATTTTCAATGTCAGATGATGGCCTGGGTTAAAAAAGTTGGATTGCAATCATCGCACTCTTGATTCCTTCTCTGAAACAGTGAGGCGGCAATGTTGGCAATATTTCTGCGAGGCAGTCGCCCCCCCCAAAAAAAGAAAAAAAAGTGGCGACCACCTCACAAAATGAATACCAGGGGAACCCCTGCTTGTTGTTGATGAGGAAGGAGGGAGTACAGTATATTTGGACACCAAGAGCGTTGGTGTGGTGATGATAACAACTACTCCCATAATTTAGTTTAACACAGAAACAGAACCAAAAAAGGAAGAAGTGTGACACCAAGCAATAATGCTCATGACATTACTGTAACGAGAGAGATCAAATTGTTACATTTAAGGCTAAACGTGAGATATTGCAAGTTTTGTCCTGAAAGGCATCTCCCAACTTGAGTTGCAAGAAAAATTTGGTGAAAGCAAAAAAAATTTAAAAAATAAATAAAAATGAAGCAAACAGATCCAATGTACAGTTATGTTCCCTTGCATGCAGTAGTAGTAGCAGCAGCCGAAGACCAGCAGAGAAGGGAATAACTCACCCATTGGTGTCTGCTGCCCCCATACTCCACCTACAACAACCATGAAGACATGTTAAATTGACTTTGTACATTGACACAGAGATGAATCCCTACCAATAGTGTATACTGACTACATGCATGGACTAAAAAAGTAAAAACCATTTGTATAGTTTAGTGTGCAGGAGTTAACAACTGTAAGTCTCCTATATTAACGTAACCTGTATGTTACATGTTAAAGACTATTGTCTTTAACATATCTTGCAATGACCCATTGGAATCACCATAGCAACTACAGTTATCAACCCAGTTACGGAAAAACCCACAGTGAACGATGTAGGATAAGACATTTGTCTTCTTGCTGATAAAATGTGAACTTACTCATCGCCTGCTGTTGACCACCCCAAGCTCCAGCTGAAAAAGATGGAAGCAAGGCACATATACTGTGAACATTTCTAACAAACGGGAAAAGGCAAGTAGGGCTTGGAAAGAAGTCAAACTAGTTTCCTCATTACTTCCAGTTTATGCTTTAGCTGATAACTTCCTTCAAACTTCTTTGCCAAACCATCACCCCCCCCCCATCCCCCGGCATTTTGTTGTTGTTTTCGTAACGTGTTAGCAATGTGTGACCATACTTGTTCAAACCAATACACCATCACAAACCCGGGATAACTCTACCAGCTACTTTCAGAATGTCTGTTTGGGCCAGTTTGATTACTGGCAGTGTCTTCATTCACCTGAAATGCAATTTTCCAGATGGATGAAAACACAATCTTCACATGTATCCTAATAGTGACCTAATTAAAACAGGACTCTTGGTTTGACTTCCAGTGACGAGACGTTTCTTCATATTGTATTGTACTGTATTGTGATCTCTCACCTGAACTTTCACAACTTGTGGTTATTTTACTCACTTTCTGTCCACAAACTGAAGTAAAGAATTTGTCCGTATCTGTTATTCTAATCTTTGTGTGTGTTTCTTGGTGTGAATCTTCCTGCAGCAGAAGATTCCTGAATCTCAATATCTGTTACAGCAAGCATTGATCTTCCTACTACAATGAGCAGCCACTCACTCATTGAGAAATCTCCTCCTCCTCCTCACCCAGGTGTTCCTTACCGTTGTTATATTGGTATCCATCTCCCTGTCCTCCCTGAGCCTGCCAGTTACCACCTCCTTGGCCAGCAAAACCACCTCCTTGTCCTCCACCTCCTCCATAGCCAAATCCATTGCCTCTTCCTCCATCGGGGCCCTGGAACCTGTACCGATGTTCAGCTGCCTTACACTCAACCTATACAAACCAAGTTCAAAACAGGAGGTCATGTTAGTCTAATAGTCTAGTCTTTATCTATTTTACTGATAGAGAGATGGCTAATAATTTAAAGTGACATTAGCTTTAAACACCCTAACTACATTAATGAATAATCACTCCTCATTGAAATAGTTCTCATCTGACAAATCCCTCCATGAATAGGTTTTTTTGTTGTTGCAAGTATTACATGGAAAAACAAACCCTTTTCCTTTTTCTAATTGCATTTTGGAAGTGAAGGGTTAACCTTGATTGGACTTTTTTTAGTTTGATACTGATCTATTAATGTTTCCAAACTCAGATCAGAATCTATGGAGTATCACCCTTCTCACTGGTAAGACCTTCTTCTCTCCTTACCACTATATCAACTAATTTATTAAACGACAATATTATGAAATTGTCGAAGAGGTACATCAGAAATGAGGAGGTGGCTATTCATTGCCATCATTTAAACTTAAACTAATCAGGAATTACATACTGTAGATTGATTAACCAATGTTGATGCGTTAATATATATACCAATCTACAATAGTAGTTTGTTTCGCTTAGTTATTATTGTGAAGGCAGCACACATAGCATAATAAATAGGCAGTGCATGTATGAACAGGCAGCGTTGTTGCCATTGACTTTCTAGAGACTACTATCATGTACAGTAATATCCATCATAGGCAACTGTATGAGGATCATTATTCACACAATAACAAATTTACATTTCCTGGGCAAAAAAAACCCCAACTAGATTATCCAAACTCGATACAAACTACATAATTATTTCCAGGAGGGTTATCATTGTTTGTATGTTTGTTTTATCATGGGAGGCATATTTGATACACTATGTGCGCTCTTCACATAACTAGGACACATATGATTAGAGAAATATCTCTAACTTCAGTACATTTCCCGTACATTCTTAAATAAGTCTAAGCTCCCTGTAATTTCCTCCAGCCTTATTATTGTGACTGGCGGAGAGTACCAGACTGTACTCACAATGTATGTTACTCTAACTGATATCAATGGTTTATCTCTATCTTTAGACTAACTTAAATTATATTCTAAGAAATTATTACTTGTGTACCTTAAATGTAATCATCAGTTTGTTTTGCAGAGATATTCCCCGAGGCTGCTCCATGTTAGTGTCTCCCTCCCCCAACCCCCCCCCCCCAACCGATAGTCAACAATGTGTCATTGAAGAAGACTCAGGCAAAGTAGTTGATATCAAAAGCTAGCGATGGAATCCATCTATTTAATACAACTTATTCACTAATTACCAAATCAACTGAAATATACCAAAGATTAAAGATATAGATTTATACGTGTATATATATGGAAGGTAGTCGACTCATTATCTTAAAATGGAAGTTATATCAAATAATATTACTTTATAAAAACCAACATTCCAACTTCTAACCTACAATATTAAAAGCCTGCACTTGGCACTTTGAAAAGACTTTTTTTTTCTTCTTTTATAAGTACTGACACTTAATATAATATAAACTTAACAATAGATGTATCTGGTAAATTACAGGCAACAGTACGACTACAACGAGAAGGGGAAAAGTAAATTAAAAAAAAAGTAATAACCAAAGGTTTCTTGGAGCATTCTGATAGTTTCATGCAAAAACTTAAAAACCTTTAATGTCTGTGCTTTTACGTTACATATTACAAGCACTTACCATGTCAAATCTACATGCAAATATTAAGACCATTATCACCAAACAAACTTTTAACTGTTAACTTAAAAAGTTAAACACTTTTTTTTTTTTTTTATAACGGTAAGAAGCAACATCGTTCTTTGATGGTGGACATAATGAGGTAACTTTTCCTTTACTTGAATAGTTTTCATGTTTTTTAAAACTTTGTTCTTGCTTTTTATCAATGTTTACATTAAGAAAGGAAAGTAGTAAATAAAAAATAATAAAAAAATAAACCAGATTTTGTTTGGTTCTTAGAGAGATATTACATCTGACCTCAGTATGCTCCAAGCCCTTATGAAATGAACAGTACTTTAAACGTATACTTAGTCTTTTAAACTTAGTCCATTTACACTTTTGCCATCGCATTGCACAAAGCGTTCATCAATGAGCTTCTGGACAGGTTCGGCCGTGGCGAAGGTGACGAAAGCAAATCCTAAGCAGGAAGGTATAGTGTCGTTTACTTAATACATCAAATAAAATGGCATCCAAAAAAGACACATCAAGGATGAAAGTCCACCTACACTTTGATTTTCATTACATCTCCAGTGCACCCCCTCTTTTTTTCCCCCATTTTTATGTTCCTCTGCCTTCTCCCATCCACAAACAGAAGTTCACTAGAACATCCTTACTCCCAGAATTGTCATGAAGAAGATGTTTTAAAAGAAATTTTAAAACCGGTATTTTTCTAACCAGCTATTTTAGTTTTCAACAATTGCATACAGTTCTCTTTTCTGAACAACCGCACAGTTCATTTGCTTTCTTTCTTTAAATATATTTTTGTTTTTACTATAATTTTAGCTCCACTTTATCTCGTTCAAATACTGAATGCATTTGAGCTTTTGTACAATTCAACAGAGCAATACAGACCATTTGACAGTAGTGTGCAGAAATACATTTACAATCGAAAATCTATGCCAAACCAAAATGTGGTGGTTCCAACCCAGTGACTTTTAATTCATAAGAATTACGAAACTTCATTACCTATGGAAAACAAAACTGAGAAATAGTACTCATTTAAATAATTGTAAATTAAAACAACACTTTAAAAGTAAAACACATATCACATGACACTTAAAAAATTGGTTTGTACATAACATGTTGTTTTTTAAAGTCAATTGAGACAACCCAAGTTTCCACACATCATTACTCTACAAACAACCTTCCATTCTCTCATACCATTGTACAAAACATTAAAACAAAATGCTTCCAGATTAAAGTTTTGGTAGATAGCAATCATGGAATTATTTACATTTTTCAAAGCAATATTGATGTGATATCCACTTTTATTCATTTTTTTTATCAAACAATAATGAAATGTACCGTTTCTGTGTACTAAAACCGTAAACAATTCTGCAAAATCCCTTGTGATATCTGCCAACTTTTGGACACTTTCATGTAAACTTGTTTTAATACTACATGCTGTATTTTCAAAATGATCATATAACTATGTGTAATAATTCCTTTAGATAGTGAGGGAAACTAAATAATGCAATAAAAGTACTTTCATATTCATAAGATTTAAATGAGGAAGAAAAAGTCACAAATTTATGTACAAAACTGGTCCTTACAGTTGGATGTAACTTTTTGTGTTATATTGACCAATCCATGCATATAATATTTAGTCATAAATAAGATACTGTACCCTCCAACCTGACTTTAAATATTTAAATGGGGCCATATCCATTTGAATACTCTCAGTATTGGAGACTTCAATCATAATTAACAGAAATAATAATTCACTTGTAAATTATGGCACTTCCAGGTACCAGAATATAGTAACCTCAACACAAAAATTGCAGATTCAAAATTCAAATAGCACCTTTTGCTTAAAATCTCAAGCTTTTTAAAAACAAGTTTATGAAGTTTAAAGAAAATTTTTAAAGGTATAGCTTTTAATAGTTTAAAGACAATCTTTCCTACAAAAAGAAATTAAAAATTTGTTCATTCTGAACTTAATGATATTTTTATACACTAACATTAATTATTAAACCTTAGACCTAAAAGCACAAAAGGACAACTGCTATTGTCAATGAAGGGACAATAAGATCTACAAACAATAATACTGTGTAACACAATGAAACATGTCACTAAATTCCCAGAACAATCTCTATCCATACATGGTAAGTTCAAGTTAGTTTCAGTACCTAAGACCCAACTCCAACAAAGAAATTTTTTAAAAGTATTTAGTACCATTCTTTTACCAAAACAGACGTGTATGCAGACTGAAACAAAAGGGCTCCCTCCCTGCTAAGATTTAACAAAAGAAACCCCACAATCCATGTCCTAAGCTACCTCTGTACGTTAAGAAATTTGTTTAAAAGTTCAAGGAATCAAATGAGATAGTCAATACTAACATAAAGATAAAAATATATAAAAAAACATATTTTAACTTTTATGGACGCTTTGGAATACTCAATGAAACGTTTGAACTTTTAAAATTATGATGAAATATTACTGACTCCGTCCTCCAGGAGCAAACAGACTAAACAGTTTCTGTTGTTTGGAGAAGTTGTTTGCCATCTTTAAATTGCATGGAAGTATAACTTGAATTCTGAGATATGACATTATCAGTGAAACAAACAAAAGAAATATAGTTTACCTTTAATCAGAGCAATATCATACAACAACTCCCTTACCTCTCAAGTTGCCAGTATTTCTGTCCTTCATTATTTTCACATGCTGGACCTGGTAGGGTTAAAACAGAGTTCACACCATCACCATGTGTAATGCATACTAATCCACTAGATTGGTAAACCATCACTACTGACACAAACAACTCTTGTGCATGCTACAAATTGCTTAACGGTTGCAACAAAAGTTTTGAAAACTTTGAGTGGCCAATATCTGACTTTCTAGCATATTTAGGGCAAGTACTGATGACCTTTGACATTAAGACTACTCACATTGAGTAGGCAGTCCTTAAATTAACAGTGATAAGTTTGTAAACACTTTCATGTATTTGGTGCCAAAGATGGAAAATTTACCAAAACTACTGGATGTTGCTCAAAATGAGATAACAAACTAAGACATGTTCCTAGACTTCTGCCAAAACAGAAAATTTGAGAATATCTGAGGATTCAATAGTCTTCTGAAAGTTAGTCACACAAATTTATTGTTTATAAGCATGGCCCAGGTTTAACAATAGGTAAACTGAAACTAACAAGTTTAACCTTCCCAGTATGTGATATAAAACTTAATAAATCCAACAACCCTTTATTTTATAGGATGCTAATATCAGCAGTTTTGAATATTTATTTAAAAAAACAAATGAATACCAAAAGAACTGCCATAAAGATACTTAATATTTATCATTGTGTTAATCTATTCAAGCTTTCCACATCATAGGATCAGGATGTGTATGGTGAGTCAACAAACTCATCCAATAGATGTGTGAGACATGATAAGCCTTAAGTCACTTGCTTCAAATTGCAGCTTTTAAGTCATGCTCAAAAGTAAAATAAACCTTGTCCCAGATCGCTAATGAATGGCTATGTGAATGCACTGTTATACTTCACTACACTACAACTCTACAACTCAACTGTTTATTCAATTGATGTCAGTCATATCAACAACAAATGTTCACAGATAAATTTGTACGAGGAAATCAGGAATGGTAGATGAAATGTTACTCACTTCTCCATAGGCACTGAAACTGTTCTTCAGTGTGTCCTCACTACATGTCTGTGGCAAACCTCCTACAAAGATCTTATTTGGAGAATCGGGCTGACCTGCCCCATCCTGCTTCTGCTGGGAATCCCTCTGACGACATGCTTTTACATCCAGCTACAATAAAAACAGAATATCATCAATTGGATAAAAAAAAATATTAAAAAAATATATACATTATTTTACATTAATTTTGGAATTTAGTGTGTGATATCGATAAAACTATCTGGTTTATTCTGTGAGAATCCATACAACTTGATGGTATCTTTCTATGACAAACTTGCTGCATTGTACAAAACATATGAGAGGTACACAATGAAGCCATTGTCCACCTGCTTCATGATAGATAAGATACCTGAAGCATGATCTTTAAAAATTGCCCTAGAAACAATATAATGAGGCACCATATTAAAATAAAGCAAATGATGTAAAAAGATGCAAAAGTCATTGAACACTCACCGTTTTACCATTAAGAACAAGAGGTTCTGGATCGTTGAGTAGTTCGTCAGCACTTGCTGGATCCCTGAATTTGACAAATCCAAAGCCTCTGTTACGTTCCGGTATGGTAGCATCTTTCATGAGAACAATATCATCGATTTGTCCTTTGTTTTCAAACAAACTGCGGAATTCCTCTGGGTGAACAAAAAGAGTGAAGTCCTGATTTTAGAGTCTCAAAACGTAACAAAAGATGCCAACTTTACATCCAACCACCCCAATCATCTGTAATCACTGTGAGAACCATAGTATGACTAACTTGATCTACAATATAGGTCTACATTGGCTAAATAAATGTCAATTACATTATCAAAACACCTGAAATTAACAACTGTACAAGGAAGTAGCTTTACCTGGCCTTGTATGTTTATCAACACCTCCAATAAACAGTTTTCTGAAATACAAAAAAGAAAAGAAGATTCATTGAATAAATTAATATTGAAATTATTAAAATTATATTGAAGTATAATATTTAATCAAAGTTGGTCGAATTAACGAGCAAGGTTGGGCGAAATGACCATGCTGGTTGGGCAAAATGACCAACAAGGTTGGGCGAAATGGTAAGCTTGGTCGAAATGGCAGTTGGGCGAAATGGTTGTTGGGCGAAGTGACCAGCTTCCCATGTGGTCCCTTAAGTGTCGTAAGAATAACTACTGATTATTATTATTATTGAGCCTAAACATAATTTGAGGAAAATAAAACATAAAGTATCCGACTCGTGAAGATTTGGACTTGCTAGCAGATTCTAAATCCGATTAATGGTCAAATATAACTTAGTTACAGGAATAGGCCTAGCCTAAGCGATACTGTGTGGTACACAATGGCTTACACTACTACAAAGAATGGCCTAGATTTTATTGCCTAACGTTCATAAAGTGTACCTTAGTCAAAAGCCTAACCAAGAAAACAAAACGAGGAAGAGTCGATTAAAATTGCAATTATCAAGGGCATAAGCCATACTAAATTTGGCGAACACACTCATAAGAGCATGCTCCAGGGATATTTGGAACGTACCCGAGTTCTTCATCACCCATTGTTGCAATTTATTTGTATAATGCTGGTAAATGTTCTTGAACCACACGGCTGTAAAATGGTTGAGGCTTTGAATGCGTCCGACGCATGTGAGTGACGTCAGAAAAGCTGAATAATTTATTGAGCGCCGTTTGTTGTAATAAACGTTTCACGCGGTACCGCGATAGAGCAGGATATAAGAACTTCCTGCTTTATGGTACCCTCCTTAGTACCGTTCGACATAATATGAGAACTGTATCTCTAGTCAAAAAAGTCTAGGCAGGGCTGAAGTCGAGTCCTGAAAGTGAGGATCCGAGCCCGAGTTAGACAATGCGATTCTGCAACATAGACTGTCCCATTATAGGTACTGCGCTTCATCAATTATTATTCATTTGCTCTCGAAAACCAAATGTTGAGTACTACTGGATTCTGATTCTTGGTCCCCTCTTAATTATTTGTATCAATGAAATCAATATTGTATCTACACAATATACTCTTGTTTTGTTTGCCGACGACAGAAACATATTTTCTTCAAACAGTAACATATCGTCTCTTGAAATGTCCCTGTTGTAAACTAGTTCAATATTTCAGCTGGTTTGCTACCAATATGCACTGGGAATTGAGTTTGTGATACTTAAGTGTAATCCTCAGTCCTCACCTCCTTTGAACCTTTCGATCTCATCTCTATCGACGATTTGTGCAAATTGGTACTAAAATCGATGTCCAACTCACATATACACATTGAGGCAAAAACTGGGTGGGCTTGTGTGACTAAGTGTATTATCATTGGGTGGCATAATAACATGGGTAGACTTAACCTTCAAAACAAGTAGGATATCACAGACTATTTACAGTGCATTAATTAATGTAAAAAGCCAAAGGTCACATGATCAATGGAGGTAAAAGGTAGAGGATATTCCGGTTGCTAAACAAGGTTAAGGTAGCTAAGGTTGATTGCTCAGCAAGATTGCTAAAAATTTAAATTTAGTACAAAGATGTTACTGGTCTTTTGGCTGTTATGCACATGCCAAATGGCAAAATAGCTAATAGTGTTATACCCATAGGGATGTTTTGATTGTTTGAATGCATTGTTTGAATGAATGTTTAGAGCTAATTTAAAGAAAATATCAAAGGTCATGGCATCAGCAAAATTCAAGGCTGGTGTACTTCAAACTTGGTGAGTCAAAGTGATGACATCAAATTGGTGTTAAGCCAAACTGAGATCTGCAACACCATCGGTTGCCTACTTGTTTGTTTCTTTTCTTTCCACCTGTTACGTCATGTTTCTTTTCTTCATTTGTTCTTCTAGGAGTGCACTCACGTCAAGCCCACCATGGTTTTCATCATAATTACTCTTCATAAACTACATCTTCATCACCATCATACACTTTTAAACTTGAACTAACATCGTCAGGATCATATAGTTAACGTCTCGATGTAAGAGGACGGATTGAGAGTGGATTATAAAGTTGTTTCATTGTCGTTCCAATGGTCTTCTATCTTGGGTGACTTTCCTCGACAGTATCATTGTTTTATAAGATCGCACGTCATTGACATTTTGGCGTACCATACTTTTTAGCTTCGCTCGATATAATAGCGTTACCAAATGCTCCATACAGCGCGAGGCCGCGCCGGTACACATGTGTACGTGTACGTGATTAAGTACGTAGATGCTTACGGCATATAGAGAGGTCCAAGCACACGCGTTTCTTTGTCAACCCAACCTTTTGACGTTGAGCTTAACTTCTACAGATAAATACCCCACATTTCATTTACCATGAGTGAAGAAGAACTTGGGTAAGCCTTTGCAGTTTGAAATATCAACTAGCAGCATGAGTTCAAATCAAAAATATGTTTTATAAACAGTAAATGCAATATTATTCAACATGGTCTCTGACCGAGCCTACGCCCATGCAAATACTTGCAGATCCTATCGTTAGAACTAAGTTGTATAAATGGGCCTAGCCTATTCATCACTATGTATGATTTTACGTACTAACTTGACTTGAGGCTTTGAAGTTGAATTTGGCAAGCCTATCATGAACTATGTCATGCAAATAGGTAACTAAGAAGGTTTAAGTCCGACATAGGCAGCCTAACATTAGGTTATACTTCAGCTGCACAAGCCTGGCTAAACACTTTTCTTCAATAATTATGTTATAGTAATGCCAATGAAGTTGTACTGGCTAGGCCTATTTACTTTGTTGTTTACTGTATTGTTTTTTATCATTACAGGAAGCTCTTCATTGGAGGAGTTGATAAAGATACAACAGAAGGTGAGTTCCCCACAACCATCCCTGTAGAGAAGTCTCTGGGATAAGACTTGAACACCCCAGAATGGCACTTGTGAACCCCAAAACAGCTCCTATGAAAGTACAATTGATAGGGCTAGGCCTCCATACTTGGACCAATAAAGCCCTTGTTTTTGGAGGGAATAAAATTACCCTTGCTGTGGGCAGATAGGTGTAAAGGACATCATTGAATGAATAACCAATGAATACAGCTGAATAGCAGACTTTACTGAACTACTTTAATACTTAATTGAAATACCACTTACCAGCTGCCTTCCTAGTAAGAAGTATGATCTTCTTTTCTTTTCAATCTATTGAGATACAAGATTACTGATCGAACAAACAGTTAATCATTATTTTGGTGGTAGAAGATGATAATATTAGAACTGGGAACTTACCATTGGGATGGACAGAAATTGGCAAATTGTTTCCATCACTAAGTTATCATAAAACTTGTTGGGAGGTGTTGAAACAACAGCTGCTTTGTATATGATTACTTAGGTTTAATAATGACTTGTCTTTCTTTACCATTAAATCCAGGAAAAAATTGTTTCCCGTCTGTCTTTTGGTTAGATAATATTACAGTTATATTTCCTTTTCTTTCCAAATGTACGGGAACTGTCGGAAGCGAGGTTTACAACAGTCTAAGCTGCTTGCATTTTAAGAGTTATGATTAAATATAAAACATTTGAAAAGAAGCATTGATTTTCCATTCTGTTTACAACAGAAATGGAATTCCATCCATTTTAATTTATCATTTCATTTGATTGCTACTTTGATTAGTATCCTTGGTAGTTTTACATAGTGTAATAATTTTTGTCCCAAATATAGCTGTACAGCATTTTATTTTTTCACCCTCCCCCTCCCCCTTGGTGAGTCATGAACTTACAGTTCTTAAATAACATGTGAGATATCAAAAAGAGACCACAGTTGCACTTGCCATTGAGGTACTAATTTAGAATCAGTGACTGGAAGTATAGAGGTGTCTATTGACCCTTACCTCATTACCATATCCTTTTCAAATGTAAACAATGTATGAGGTGTACTTTACATACTTCCGGGCACTGATTCTAAATTAGAACCGCCATGTTTCTAACCTATGATTTGAGTGGGGTGCTGAATGTTGAATGTGATGAATGTTTCAAATGCCATGTGAGTATCTACTGCTGGGAAATTACTTCATACATATTTTCCACTTCTTAATTCAGAGGAATTCAAATCCCATTTTGGAAAATATGGAGAGCTGATCGATTGCGTGCTCATGAAAGACTCAGAATCTGATCGTAATAGAGGATTTGGATTTGTCAAATATAAGGATCCTGAAAATGCTGATGATGTACTTAACAGTGGGGATGTAGTCCTTAATGGCAAGAAGGTAAGTATTTTAGTGGAGATTATCAGAAGTGTCACTATCTTATATATATCCAACAAATTTTTTTTTTTTTTTCGTTTTTTATTGATTTTGGTAGTTGGATTCAGTCAACTTTGATACGCACCCTTAATTATTGAAAGTGATGATTGTGATATTTTTAAATGTAAAGAAATGTGTGCAAATCCAAAAAAGCTCTTGTTTTCATCATGTTGGCAACCATTCTCAATGCATTTTTGTCTTGTGAAGACATCCCATTAAGTCTTTGATCCAAAATCAAACAACAGAGGGTTGATGTCAACAAAATATTGAGATATTGACATTGATATTAATGTCTTCTTCCCCCAGTGTTGTCAGTGTTTGGTCTGGAAGAGTTTGCTAATGAACATGTTGGTGCTCAGAGATATTAAGACCATCATAACCAACAACAGGATATTTCCATTAAGTGCTTGCATTCTATATTTGACAGGCTATTCTTTCATTCTAACTTGGTTTTCTAATTTCATTTAAGTATTGCCTTTTATCATTTCATGTTGTCTTGTCGTCTTTTGTTATTTAGCTTGATCCAAAAAAATGTACCCCACGTGGTAGTAACCAGAGAGTAGAGAGGAAACCTAATGTACAACTGGCAGATGCTGACACTCCACATAAAATCTTCATCGGGGGAGTCCCTCAGGGTATCAACGAGAGGGATATAACCTTACTCTTCTCGAGGTTTGGATCGGTAAGTTATCCAGGCTCTTGTTCTCAGTCATGGATTGTATGTAGATTGCTGATAGCGATTTCAAATTTACACTTTACAAATATCAACCAAGTTGTTTTCCTTGATATTGGTTATTAGATTTCCAGAAATGCTTTGTAGAAGACATTTCCAATCTGTTCAAAGTTGACATTGTATTCTTGTATTCAGTGCAGGGTTTTCGTTAGTAGCCGGGACCTGGGTCAAATGACCCGCCTACTGCATGTACATGACCCGGCTACTTTGACCCGGCTACTTAGGGGGCACCCCCTCCCCTTAGACCCCACCCCCATGTCCACGTACAGACAGTCCCGCCTACTTTTCAAGTTGACCCACCTACTACATTTCTTAACAAAAACCCTGCAGTGTTGTTGGTCTTCTTTAACATGCTCTAGTAGAGGATGTAAATTTCATATGTTTTCAATTGCCTTACAGATTCAGTATTGAGTTATTATTTTATAACTTGCTTTGCTAATGGGTTGAAAATGTGAGGGGTTTACATGTTCAGAAATGATGGTAAAGGTGAAATAGGCATTTTGTCCACATTTATAGCTAATTGCATAATCAGTATAATTGTTGAAGCACATTCTGGGTCAAATTTTTACTCATTTAGCAAATTTGGCTCCAAGTTTGATACATTTCTTCTTTATATTTGAAATACAGGTAGCAATGTACAGTAACCATCAGTCCATTTATTTGTTTCTTGAATGTACAATGTGGAATTTGGAGAATTCATTGCAATTTTTCTCTTCATTCTATTCTACAAACAGTAACTGATTCCAAATTGGCCACTTGCTTAGATTTATTGATGGCATAAATCGTTAGGAACATTTTTTCAGGCATTTCTTTGTTGCTGTTTTTGGTATTGATTTTGTTGTAAACACGTGCCTTTTTTTTCTCTCAGGTATCTGCTGTCAAATTGGCTCAAGATCCAGATACAAAGAGAAACAAAGGTCAGTGGTACCATTTCATACTCATTAATTCTTTATAGTTTACAGTAGCATTTCAACTCTACCTGTGTTAGAATTTAGCAGAACATCCTAAATGGTGGTGTGGTTGAATTATTGTCCAAAATAGTCATTGATTGTTCCAAATTAACAGTGTAATTGTGGTTATCCAAGAAATTCTACCAAACCAGACAAACCTTGAGGAGTAAATGACAATGACAGAGGAGAGGGAAATGACCAACCCCAAAATAGAGGGCGGGGGGGGAGAAGGGCGAGAAATATTTAAATTGTTTCAGTGCACACAAATATGTGGGTAGGTTCGATAAATATGGACTGATAAACGTGATAAACTGTTGCATTTTGCTTGATCATAGATTGTAATGTCAAATGTATGATTTTACTTGAATACTTTTGAAACAGAGGTGTGCCGTTTCGGCAATTTCCGATTTCAGTCATAGTGGGAATTAGTTAAGATTAGTGGATGGGCCTGCCCAGAGCCAACCACCTGGGCTAGAAATCTGTCTCCCCACCCCTGCCTCCCCCCCCCTCAACCCTCTCCAACCCAGGTATGTAAAATTAGTAACACACCTACCCTGCAGAGAGAGATAATGCGCTTTTGTTTCATACAGCAGGCCTGTCACCATCCTTGTGACTTTACCTGTGAAGTGTATCAGAAACATGTCTTCCTTGTTGAGAATGGATAACAATAGCAAACCATCAAAATGTGAAATAGCTCAATAAATTTTACCCTTCCCCAAATACTTTGGAAGGCATATCTGTGCCTTAAGATTTAAGCAAACAAGTCAGTTGGACCAAACACCATACCATAAATATATATCATTTAAAATGTATGTTTTGTTACACATATTTTGCCTTTTGAACTGTGAGCGTCATTTCACGATATTTTAATATTCTATTCACACTATTTCTCCTGTGAAGGAGTACATCAGTAGTTACATATGAAGCACTGAAGTGTGCATGTTACTTGTACTTCAGAGTGAAATACTTAAGTTATTGTACTTTTAAGCTTGAGACCTCTAGTTTCATGCTATTATCACTACCATTTATTTATGTATTAATTCTTTTAACTATTTTAACTACAAGAAGTATTTTTCAGTTTTATCTTTCCTAGGTTTTTCAAGCTACATAATTCCTAAGGGGTATGGTACCACCTCTCTTAAACTCGCATAACTCACATTAGAAGTCTGATTATCTTGGTTCGTTTGATCACAAAGTCTGTTCTTGTTCGTTATTTGACATAACATGACAAACTGTTAGCTTTGCAAAATCCCTCGGACTGTACACAGATAATTCAAACGCGGTACTGGAACTTGAGCACAGCTACGTATTTATTTCACCTTTAATTTGGATTGGAATGATTCCAACTCAGAAATGGATAAATTAGTATAACTGACTATAGAAAGAGACATGGACCACATTTATCCTGGTTTTGGTTGGTATGGACCATGAGTGCAATACTTTGCTAGATGGAATTAGTCATCAATGGATTTGGCTCCATTCCTTTGATTTTTCCGTGATTGTAATTTGAAAGACTTGCGACCTTACACTCCCGATCAGAGACACTTCATTGACATACGACCTCTAGAGCATCAATGGCTACAGTTACCTTGCTACACTTGAAGGAAATGACTATTTTCTTAGCATCCCTATGCTTTTAGATCAGACTGGATTGGAACTGCTCCCTTGAACTGCAAGAATTGTATTTAGTGACCTTTCTCTCAAATTGAGTGAGTTATGTGTGTTTAAGTACAGGTGTGTATGGTGTAGCTAAGCTAAGTTTTATCTACGCTACCTACCTACCTTCCTGTTTAGGCTTTGGATTCGTGTCCTTCATGCAAGAGAGAAGTGCCCTGGAAGCATGCAAAGAACACTTTGTGGATTGCGGTGGCAAACAAGTACATACTTAAGTCACTAGTTTCTAAGTATAATTTTTATTCTTTATCATTATTACTTATCGTAAAGGACTTGGAGCATCCTGTAGTGACAGTAATGTATTGAAATAGTAAGTAATTTACGGTACAGTGTTTTAAGTTTCCTGAAAGTACAAAAATACCAGCAACTTTACCCTGGAATTTAAATAACGGCGTAACGCCTCTGTCCACAATTTACTGTGTGCTCTCCCTTTGTTTAGTACGGGAGTTGTATTACTAAGTATTGACTTAAGTACAGCTACAGTAGATCACCAATAAGCTAGGTCATACATTACTCAGACTTAAGTACCAACTTAAGTATTTAAGTAAGAAGTAAATTCTGCTATTCATCCACACTATTCTGAGTTAAGCATTAAAACTATCAGTATGCTCCAAGGTGTCTTTATTTTTCTTGTTTTGTAATGTCTTGTGTACTTAATCACATTATTATATTCATTACTAACATCATATCAATATATGTGTGTATTCAGCCTGCAAGTGACAGTTCTGAAGGGAGAGTGAAATTTTCGTTCATTTTGGTGATCTTAACCGATCTGAACGTCAACATGAAAAGATAAAATTACTGATATTCTGATCACAAATTGTCTTCAAAGTTGGCGAGACCTTTTGCTCTTTGAGTTATTTCTGCCCACTGTTATTGGGGATTCTATTGAATGAACTGGCCTTTGTTTGTAGTTTCCAGATGTCTGCATATGACCCTTCATGCTAAAATGTTTTGTTGTTCAAGTTTTCTGTTATGAGCAAAGAATCTGTCTGTTTGTTTGTTTGTTTGTTTTTGTATTGTTTTGTTCTTTTAAAACAATTTGTGCATACATATCAGGATCTTTCCCAGTTGATAGCAAAGAATTGAAGATTTAGTCAATCCATTTAATTAGAAACTGTGTTGCCATTGACATCAAGAAATTGTTTGACAAACCTGTTTTCCAGGAATTTCTTAACAAGTTTGCTGTAGACTAAGTACAAAATGTCAGTATATGTAAGGCATTCTAGGGGATTTTCAGAACTTGAAAGGAAATTATAAAACCTGCTAATGTACTACTTGGTGTGCGTATTGTCAAATTGGACAAAGTTAAAGATGTATGTAAAGTTTCACATTCACAGTGGACTGAAAGTTCAGAAGCATCAGTTAAAAGGAAATGGACACGTTAGTGGCAAGTTTGTCTGAAGGGCCTGGCCTAAATTATTGGACTTTGCACAGAATAATTGACCATGTAAATATGAAAGACCAAACAGCAATTTTCAGAACCTTAAGATAGATCAGTATTAATGTATGAGATGACAATGAAGGTTAGCCGATTAATAGTGTGTTAACACTTGGCCCGGTCATTTACAGGTGACCTCTGGAATATAAGCATAGTAGTAGTAGTAGTAAGCATCTCTGCTTCTGTTCACTATCTCTAATTCACATGACAATACCTTGCACTCAGCAGACTCCATTTGATATCCCTTTCTTTTAGGTGGAGTGTAAGCCAGCCCGTAAGGCCCAGAAATCTGGAATGAAAGATGGCGGGGGCTTCTATGGTGGTGACTTTGGGGCTCACGGAGGCAACAACTGGCAAGGAGGAGGACCAGGGGGTGGCCAAGCAAATGGACCCTATGGCTATATGCAAGGTCTGTGCTTGAAGAGTAATTAATTTAAAGGAGTAATTAATTCAGGGCAGTGAGTGAAAACAAATATATGTACAGTTGATGTCTATTCTTGTCATCAGATGGTGATTTTCTATTCCTTATTGAGTGTTTAATTGAAATATTTGATGACAATTGCGTAGCTATCAAAGCCTAAGAAAGTTTGATAGAATGCATTGTTACCTAGATGCAATCTTTCTGTAGTATCTGGATGACACACTTAGTTGAACGGTTGCAACCAGATACTACAGAAACTCTTGGCACTGGAGAGCATCGAGCAAGGTGTGGTTAATCGTTTATTACACAGTAGACGTTACCAATTAATTATAATGGGTGTCTGATGTAGACTAGATGTAGACTACTTTTGCAATGAATCTAACCATAGACAGTCAGGGTTGGCTCCTTGAAACACAGTTGAGAGTAGCGTAGTTGTGAGAGAACACGATGCCAGATAGAAATATGGATATGCCTGCTACAAAAAAAACAACTTGGGATTCTGAGTATACTGTAAATCATTCCTGTGTTTTTTTTCTTGATAAATGTTCTACCAATGTACCCAATCATATGCTGTAAAGAATTCTGAAGAAAACAAAGATTAATTTCACAAGTAGTTTGTTCATTGGAGCTTTCACTGACATTCACTAACATAAATGTTCTGTCTTGCAGTAAAAAGTAGTAAACAGGTAAGACAACGAGTTGTTCTTAATACACATAACTGTACCAATGGCATAACATTAGGCTTGCAGATACACACACATAATGAAAATGAGTTTAAGTTCAATGCATAATGAAAGGGTACCTGAGGGACCAAATTTTCTTTGCATTTGGAGTTTTTCGGGAAAATTCATACCTTTGTTTTCTTTCTCGTTAGGTGGAGGTGGAGGTGGCCAAGGTTGGGGTGGTGGTCCACAACAACAAATGGGTGAGTTATTTCTTCTTGTCTTCTGTATTAGATTTTCTTCTTCCTTTTTGTCCTATTTCTTGTGAATGTTGATGTTAGAATTCATGTTAAAACCATCTACTTTACCAACTTTTTCCCAAACTTTTCAAAAATGATGCACATGTAATATTGCTATACCATAATTAAATATATACGGATGATTCTAATGCCATTAACACCGGTTTGCATAAGTTTTATTATATTCAATCTAGAGAGAGCTTTTCAAGGAGGCTAAGAGCTTTAACATCCTAAATATATTGTAAATTGGAGTATTCACATGAGTTAGACTATACAACACTGTTCTTAATGCATGAAAATTGCAAACTTATTATCACACTAAGTATGACACATTATGATTATCACAAACCTTCACTCTGAGAGTGAGTATTAATACCAGTGTCTTTTGAACAGCCCTCTGCTGGTCCATTGAGTCCCAAAAAAATATGTCTAAGTAGTAAACTCTGTAAGATTTGGGACTTTGCCACAAAAATAAAATCTTTATTATGGACATAGCTTAGGGAACATATCCTGCCCTTTATTGGTCTAAGTTATATTTGGGGAGGGGGGTTAGTGCCATCATCTGCCGTGTCCATGGTAGGGAATTTGAAATAAGTAAATTAACACAAAATATTAGATTTAACTTTATGTTAAGTTTGAAACAAGGAAGTGAGAATCATCAAGAATCTTACTGGTAGCTATATTTTTTCTTTTTCATGGATAGGGAATTTTGGAGGTCATGGCAACTTTGGCAATCAAGGAGGCTTTGGTAACCAGGGTGGCTACGGTGGTAATCAAGGAGGTTTTGGCGGAGGCTATGGAGGAGGAGGAGGAGGAGGAGGAAACCGGGGTGCCAACCAAGGAGGTTTCGGTGGTGGATATGGTGTTCAGAATGGTGGTGGATTTGGAAGTGGTGGCCAAGGAGGAGGAGGTGGAGGCGGTGGTTTTGGCAATCAGTACAACCAGGGCGGTTTTGGTAAGTGTAGTGGATTTCTATCAGGCAGTTTCCGCACCATAAACGTGGAACACAATGAGCATTTTTATCTATATAAGATATATGTAGGCGAATATGTAGTCAGGTACCACTTATCAAGAAGGGACTTTATCGATATATGTGGTTGATTGGCTACAACACTTCTATCATTCATTTGGCGAGAATGGTTTGCATCAGTAAAAGCTATTTGCAGTGATCTTTGGATGGTGGGTTGTATGATTCCTGATGAAAGTCGGAAGTAACACCATTCTTATTGCTCATCTGTCATCTTGCAAATATGTCTTAGATAATGCCAGCATTTGACCATGGTTGGCCCACATAGTCATACCCCCTCTCTCTGTCAAAGTTGTATTTAAATACTTACTACAGGCCTATGCTCTGGAGGAGGGGACGCTGCCCCTACAGGTAAAGGCTCTGGACAGACCGCAGGTAACAACCACACTCAGACAGTTGAAACTTACTTCTCTTTCACCTTGTTTAAAGTTACATTGTTGCAGTTTGCATTCTTTGCATTTGACAATTCTTCTTCTGTTCATGGAATTAAAAGTTGCAGCAGCAAAAGAAATTAATTTTCGTACCAGGAGAGCAATGATGCCGTCATATAGTAACCTGTCCACTGCGACACTCATTTTCCTTTGTATATACGTAGGATTTTAGCTTGCATTTGGACACCCTGGTTGTTTATGCTACATCAGCATTTAATAGCTTAACTTGGCACTTTAGGTTCCCAAGGTCCCAAGTATCATCAATTCAATGCAGCTGCAGTTACTAAGATAAATACAAAAACCCAAAGAAACCCAATTTCCTGAGAACAATCTCTACACCACTGTACAAGATCCATTGGTGTTTACTCAACCCTAACCTCATTAGTGTTTACGTACATTACTCTCTCACAATGCATAGAACATTTTGACTTTCAGGACTGCATTAATTCATTCGGGTGATTCTCATCCTAGTAAAAAAGACTAAATATTTTGTTCAGTTTTTCAGTGTCTGAATATTGATACTGAATTACTTACTGAGTGTTTCTTCTATTTTATCCAAAGGCAAACTTTCTTTGGTTTATGAATTTTATTTTAATTTATTGTTTACATTGCTAACAAGTTCCTGTTCTTGTTGTCTTTGAGCATTGTTTTTAATAATTTGTTAAAGCAGACTTTGGTTATTTGTTATTGACTAAAAAGTAATGTAAACCTACATGTAGTCAAGTTGGTGTATATATGTGTAATGATAATGGTTGTGACAGCTGGTTTGTAAATGCCAAATTTCATGGAAGATGATGTAGCTAAATGTTATACTGAGTATTGGGATTGCCTGTGCCATGTACATGTGTCTGTGGGGGGGGGGGGGTTGTGTAAGTTACAGGTCATAGGAGGTCAGTAGAGACTAAACTGAAAAAAAATCGTAAATGCCTTGTCTCTCAAGAGTGGTAACTCAGAGAAAACTTGAACATGCATCATAAATTGGTCTTGTGACATGTCCATGACAGTTTTAGTCAGACAGCTGAGGAACTCACATTTTGGACCAAACCATCTTTCTGTTCTTTTTGTTCAGTACACTTCATGGTAGTATGCATTTAAACTGTCAATTGGAAGTTGTTTTTGTGATAAAGCATATATTTTCTTTCTTGTGTTTCATTAACTATCAAATAGGTGGTTTTAATGCTTAAGTTTTCAATATTTTTTTCATTGGAGCTGCTATTTAATGAAAGCCAGTGTTGTAACTCATGTTTAAGTAACTTCCTCTGTTTCTGTGTTCATATCATCAGGTGGTGGCAATCAGGGGTACGGTGGTGGTTACGGAGGTGTTTATGGCAGTAACCAAGGAGGAGATCCATACAGTGGAAACAGTGGAGGAGGCGGAGGAGGTGGTGGTGGCAGCAACTATGGAGGTGAGATTTTACAAGATTCATTAAGAACACGTTTCCTTGTCCTTACAATTGACAGGAAGAAGAATTATAAGAAATATTATGAGTATATTATCAAGAGCATTAACAAGATGTTGCCTGAATTGGTGGGTTACAAATGTTTCTTCGCTACGACCAAATGACAGGGAGTTTGTACAGTTACAAAATGTTCCATTATTATTTTAAGTCTGAGAGAGTAGTAAATACTAATATATTTACACTTGTTATTTCAGTGTCCAGTTAGACTAACTGTATCATCAGAGAGATAGATATATTTATGTAAAAGTACTCATTTGGATTTGGCCGTTAGAAGTTACTAAGCATCACTAAGATCTATTAAATGTTAAGGTTAGATCACCTCTGTGTCTTTGGGGTCCGTCTCTCCGAAACAGGGCCAATGGGTGGCTACCATCATGAAGCATCGCGTTATGGGCCACAGAGAGGGAACTTCGGCATTGGTCCTGGACCTGGGGCCATGGCCCAAAATGGTAATGAGGGTTGAAATGATCACCTTCTTGTCGTGTGCAGTGTACGGAGAGAATTAGATTGGAGGAGATTGAATGTCTGGCTCTTGACTATTATATTATGTGTGTGTGTGGTTTCATTTTATTCCTGTTCATCTTTTCTCCCTCTTCATTTGTGTAGTTGTTTAACCCATATTTTCCTGCTAACTTTCATTGCATGGCTCCTAAACTAAAAAAAAAAATGTTCATGTGCACAGATTTCACGTTAAATAACACCTTGGCCTGAATGTTGTGCTTACGGAACACCCAAGTTTCTCAAAGGGTAACTCATTTTGCAAAGGTTGGTAGTTAAGGATTATCAAATTCTGACATATCAGAATGGCCACGGATATATTTACAACTTCACTGTTGATTGGGCGATACCAAAAACTGGTCAAAATTGCATTGTGCGCTTGAAATCATTGCTTGGCCACTATCATTTCCCCCTTCCACTCAACTGTGCCTGTCATGGAGTAGCACTGTTTTGTCAAGCATGATTTTCATCTGCTTTTAGAGTTTATTTTGAATTCATAAAACTGCTTCATTTGTGCAAACTTGTGTTGATGGTCATAGTCCTCTTTTTTAAGTCTATAGTTTGCACTGTATCATTGGCTAGTGGTGTCAGGTTCTCATTGGCAATGTGGGTGTATAGTTTGCACTGTATCATTGGTGTCAGGTATTCTCATATTGTTATGGTGGTGTATTGTGTGCCATGGTGGTGTATGCTCTGCTAGTCTCTCTGTGTAATAGTTGCAGGCACAGGCCTTAAATGAAATCTTGGCTTTTTGCCAATGGAAATTAAAGGCACTGGCAATTTTTGACAATAGACATTAAGAACTTAAAATGAATGGTTAGTTGTTTAACAATCGTCAGTAGAAGAATCGGCAAGACTTGGGGCGCCCCCTAAGATGAGCTCTTTATCATTGCCTATTATCATCAGATAATATTGGACGACTCTCAAAGGCCTCCCCAGTAATTGATGTGTGTTTTAACTCATCAAAATGCCAGTGAAACCTTGATATTAGCCATTAAATATATAAGCACTGATATTTTTAGCAAGTCTTATAATTGTGAAATTTTAGGCCTTAGGAGTAAAAGATGCCAGTGAAACCTTGATTTTAGCCAGTAGATATTTAAGCACTGATATTTTTAGCAAGTGAACTTATAATTGTGAAATTTTAGGCCTTAGGAGTACAAGATTTTTCATTTCATTGGTTCCAGCAAATGCTTGTTGGACGGCACCATCAATCTCTCCTTCATTCTTTCTCTTTTATTGAAATAGGAACAAATCACTGGTCTTGATTTTCAGCTCATTTTCTTTTCAGAATCAAAGCTTTCTCTTATTTTTACAGCTAACAAATGATTCTTATTTTCTTGCTAAGATATATTTATTCTATTATTGCATTGTCTAACTATCCACCCCTGTTGGGTAACCTTGCATTGTTTCCCATGTCCCTCCCCATTTTCCACACTTTCACCTCTCTCTCAGATGCTGATAGCTTTATTAGCATTTGTTTATTTTCAAAATTCTATATCTCTCATCAAGAAAAATAGTTTTGGTTAAATGTCACTACTGATACTGTCAATCTAGATGTTTGTCTTTAGTCGTATGCGTAAAAATAAAATGTTAAACTTTTCAATTTTGAGATAGTTACTTGCAAAGCTTTAAACGTTAAAAAAATTTGTTAGAAAAGTTTCTTTTGTTTATAGGAAAGTTGACAGGGAAAGTATCCCCTCTCTTTTAACCAGGTGGTTATGGCGGTGACATGGGAGGTGGCGGCTATGGAGGAGGAGGAGGAGGAGGAAGTGGTGGCTCAGGAGGAGGATATGGGGGCGGACCAGGTGTTGGTGGAGGAGGACAAGGAGGAGGACAAGGAGGAGGAGGACAGGATATGTATGGCAGTGGCGGTCCTATGTCGGGCAATTATGGCCAGCAGAGGATGGGCAACACTCAACAATACCATCCCTACCGCCGGTGATCAGGGAGACTCTTTTTTATATAAGTTTGTAAATAACTTCATTTTAACCAACTTTTGTCATTTTCAAAAGTCATTTGTCTTGTCATGTTACGTCATGCAGGTTTAGGTTCCTTGTATAGAGCCCCTTTCTCGTCTCTCATGACCCATTTCTAGTGCACCCTACTTTGTATCAATCTAGTGTGCATGTGTGATGTATGTGGTTGGGCTGTAACTGAGGTTCCTCGTAAAAGTCCGGTCAATCACGACGGAAGATTAAATGTGACAGATGTTGAAGTGTTTCTTCACGTGTTATTCATCTCAAGGAAACACTAGAGTCCAGGGCAAGGAATTCTTTCTACCTTTCCTCAGACACATCAATCCTTAAACCGTTAAAAATGCTTCAGTTGGCCAGACGGTTTTAAAATGCTTGGCCAATTGTTAAGAGATGTACGCATACCCTTACGATGATGACAAAGGAGGACAATGCTGATGACATTTTCTGAAGGTGCGAACTGATTAAAGAGGTGGTTTGAATTAAAATTTTGTATTGTGCAGACTGAAAAACCACCTGCTCACCACCTTCAAGATCATCATCATCATTGCATGATAGAGACATGTATAAATCATTCTCAAAGCCGAATTATCCAAGTTCGGAAACTACCCGGCTTCTCTAAAGCACTGATCTATTACATAAAGTTTTGTCAAACTTCCAATCTCTCACATCTTGAACTCACTTTTGCAGCTGTTGTAAAAATAGGCAAGTTGCCTCTTTTTGAAAAGTCTTTAAGTAAATACAAATTTGTAAGACCACGAAATGAATGATTTACCTTAAATTTTAACGCCTTTTTAGAGAGAGACAGAAAGTTTTTACTTACCATAAATCAATCAGTCCTAAAAAGGTGTTAAAAATTTGTGGAATTGTTTGACACATACAAGAATTGTAAATGGAAATGTGTCTATCTTTCGTTTAGAAAGAATTTAAGTTGAGAGGAATATTGAGTACCAGGTCATTGGTGAAAAATGATACTAATTAATTAACCACTGCCATTGTAGAATCTGGATTCCCCTTTTTCGTGATATGATTGATTTATAGTCATATTTAGCCCTGGACAGGCTTCTTGTTTTTATGTTAGCATTTTTTGTACGGTGATAATGGTCAGTCTACCTTGTACTATATTGATTCTTCCAGGGGAAGGGAACGAGTAGGGTTGAAAAGAACTGTACCCCAGGGGGGCAAACGGCTTCATGTGATTACCAATGTTGTGGTTACATTCCTGGAAAAGACCGGCAGGGGAGGGATTGGATTGCTGGATCTCTGAAGGAAGAAGTATACAATGGTTACAGGGCACAAGAATTAAGTTAATTTGGTTGTAAAAATGGGTAATATTATGCTGAAAATGTCAGTTTGTAAATTGCAGGTCCGAGAGCTTTGTTTAATTGTGCACTTTTTCCATTTCATATTATCTGAAGTCGGTTGAGAATTGAATAACGGGACTCTTCACTCTGTAAGCAGACTAAGGCCAAAAGATGAGGGGATCATTCGTTGTGCATTTTGTTTCAAATAAGTTTGGCCATACTGGCCAGAAGTTTGTCAATTCTTTACACACCACTCGACTTTTCCTTTGGAGGGAGAGTTGCCTTTTTGTGGTGATTTCGTTTAATGACCATGACTGGATGAACCCCACCAATTGCATTTGTGTATGTCTATGTTAACTTTGTAGGATACTGTTATTTTAAAACATTGCAAAATAAATTTTTGTTGTAATTAGAAAGTTGGCTCTTTGTTTTACTTGTATCTAGATGTAGGGTATACACCCAGATTATTTATAAATTACAAAAATTATTTGTAGAAGTTAGAATGCCAAATATGTACTTGGTTGTGAAGCTAGCCAGTTCAGCAATCCACAAACATCTTGGTTGAAGAACCCTACTGACTAAGCCCGGAGGAGGGATAAGGCAAACTTTGACCCCTTCTACTGCCTAAGCCCGGAGGAGGGGTAAGGCAAACTTTGACCCCTTCTACTGCCTAAGACCGGAGGAGTGGTAAGGCAAACTTTTGACCCCTACTGCCTAAGCCCGGAGGAGAAGTAACGCAAAGTGGTGTAATATCTATGAATTGGAATACACACAATACCGACTCTCTTCATATAATTCACTCTGATATCGAAATAATTCGAGAAAGGTATGAATAAAGCGAGCATGACCTTTGGATTATAGTTAACTAAGTTGGATGCTGTTGAATACTCACCAATTGCCATTCATCAATTTAGAGCATGGGTTGAAATGTCCATTGACGTAGCTAGGGTCCCAGGGCCCTGGTTCAAGAGAGAGAGAGAGCTGTTTCCTTTCACGGCCACTTGACACAAACCATTTATGTAACCAACTACAAAGTTATGCTCGATTGTCTTACTCTGCCTGGCAGTTGGCTAAACAACGCTTGGGCCCGCTGCAGGACGTTTGGACCCCCCCCCCCCCCTGGTTTAATGAAACCCCGATTGCTACGCCTCTGGAAACGACTTCTGTTGATTTAATAGCCATTGAATTGTGACAGCACTGGTAATTGATTGGGGCTTTAACGATTTGCCCGAGAAATGTAACCAATATGGAAGGGCGTACTGGTGAGATCCCCCTCAACTTTGAGAATTTTTCACCAAATTAAAGGCACTGTATACTTAAATGCATAATGCTGCTACCATTGGAAGTAAATTAATATCCAAGAATCATCACATTTTAGGTTAGTCTACCAATATGTTTCTGTATAATATTGCCAATATAAATGTCAGATAAGTCGGGCAAGCTTAGAACGTTAGTCTAATTACCTGAGTTTTGGTACGGAACTACTGACTCATCAAAACGATCATTGCTGTTTAGTTTTTTTGCCGTGCCCGAAACAATAACAGCATATCGCCCGTATCTTCACGGAAATATCTTGTTACCAGGGGCTGCACCCCCCCCCCCTCCCCACCACTCCACCCCCTTCGCCTCATACCATAGCTCCCAACTCTTGAGAAGGCAAATGCTGGTCCATTCCACGAATCGCCGTCCTGGGGGAGGGGTATAAGAGGAGGGGGTGACCCCTCCCCTTTTGAATTTTTTTGGAATCCTGGTGATGCCTACATGTAAAATGGTGGCACTTAGAAAGGCTTTTGTCACCCAAATTTTTCTGAGAAATATGCAATTTTTTGTGTGTAACATCAATAAATTGAATAGTAGGTGATAATTCATTCTTTCCCGTGGCATGAAATGTTCGCTGCTCGCCCCAATGAAAAGAAATTATGGCTAATTTGAGGTTCAAATGATGCTGTAAAGGAGGTTTTATAGTCTATTATGCTAAATGCTAAAGAAATGATGGTTGCTAAGTCAAAATTTGATGCAATTTTTTTTATGTATACTTGACAATTACAATGCGGGTTTTTCGGACGCTTGCGCGGGTCAGCGGGTTTGGGTGTAAGAATGCGGGTCCAACCCGCGAAATGCGGGTCAGTTGGGAGCTCTGCTCATACGCCTATGATCCCTTATTCAACCGGTCGAACTAGACGCTGGACGGATTTTAGTTTGGCTGAAATTGACTGGCACATTCCAACAACCGCTTGCATGGGTCGGTCTTTGTTCTATCGGCGGTCTGGTCACAATAGAACATCAATGATTGTCTCGCCTTTGATATCACAAGCCATTGGACCACCGAACGCCAACTACAACCATCACGTGATAGCCAAACACATTGTAACCCGACGTATTTTTCATAAAATTTTACATATTTAGCTAACATTTCCAAAGTGAGATGAGTTTTCTTGATGTTATTTATTTTGAGTATCAGGGAAGGACGAGAGGAATGCATTGTTATGTGTACATTGTTTATTAAGAAGCTATATAGTAAAGCCACCCTCTTTATTGATCGCGTAGAATGCCAGATTTGCCTATAACGGGACCTCTCCAGATCTTTCAATGCATTTATTGATTGCAATAAATCGACCAGCATTTGGAACAAAAGTTCAGGGAAGTATTGTCTAAAATAATGGGCTGAATTAAAGATAAAAGGGGTAGGGGTAGGACATCCACCTTCGCCAGGTACAATAGTTCGTCAGTGTTGTGGTTGTCAGGGGTATGCATTGTGTGCGTGTATTGTGTGCAAGTATCTTGGACTATGTAGGCTAAATACCGGTATGTCACAAAACTAATGTTTGGAATGAGACGTTTCCACTATAAGGTAAGTTTTAGTTTACATTATTTTATGAATTATTTAATTGTTTGGTACCAAAGAATTGAAAACTAGTGATACACTGACAATATTTAGGGTATAGTGGTTTACAAGAATTCATTCCAGGGAATCAGCAACTGCCGCAGAAATTGTATAGTAGCCTGTAGGCCGAGATGTAATTCAGGTTTAGATCATTAAAACTACTGGACAATACTAATATATGAAGTTTGATATGCAGATTAAGTGAACATAATTCGATCTGTGTGTGTTTTATTTGGTGGTCAGTCTTACTATATCTGCAGTGAAATCATATAAATGTATATAAACCCACGCTTAGCCTATATACGCTCTCTCCCGTCTGTCCATCTTCAGACAGTGAGACAGTGAAGCTATGTCTATAGCAAGTTACATATGTTACATTATTAGTCATCGTATTTCTGATTACATTATTGGTAATCGCAATCATGATTATATTACCCTGTTAATAAATCGCAGTATTGATTACATTATTGGTAATCGCACTCATGATTTTATTACCCGGCTAATACATATCGCAGTAATGATTACATTATTGGTAATCGCACTCATGATTAAATTATTCTATGAACAGAAATCGCATATTACATTATTGATAATCGCACTAATGATTATATTATTCTATCAATAGAAATCGCAGTAATGATTACATTATTGGTAATCGCACTCATTATTATATTACCCTGTTAATAGAAATCGCAGTAATGATTACATTATTGGTAATCGCACTCATTATTCTATTATTCTATTAATATAAACCGCAGTAATGATACATTATTAGTAATCACAGTTATGATTACGTTATTGGTAATTGCACGTTAGTAATGGTTACATGGGCCTACACTAACACCTTCATCAATACATTGGCGCAGTGCAAGTTTTGATTGATTGTTGTTGAGAAGACGATACTACTTGTATTATTCAAGCTCAACTTGAGAACGAATATCAAACCTATTATTAGCAAATAATAAACAGAGTTTTTCTTGAGTCAGTCTGAAATGTAACCTTGGGTGAGATGTACCTTTAAAGTAAGAATGTGGATTATCATTAGTTGATTAGATATTGTAGGCCTCAACTTTTTCTGCTTAAGTAGAACAAAATTATATCTCTCTGTTTCTCTCTCTTTGCAGTATCTGAACATGAAACCAATCTGACTCTTTGGAGATTATTGTATTTATAAGTGATAGTAAAATGGCACTAAGAGGCCAAATCAAGCCCAAGCATAACGCTGACCAGTTTCTGAACGAGCGAAATGTCCAGCAAAAATCCCTAGAACGTGCCATGCGAGGACTGACGGTGGAACGCAATTACATTATGAAACATATGGATATGGATAAAAAGTTCTTTAAAACACGTTGCGATAAATTCCAAGCTGACGTTGCTAAGATCAAAAGTAATTTAACCCCTAAACAAATCGATGAGATCGAAAGATCTTCGCTACGAATAAAAGGACCATTTTTAGACGAAAATGATAACATATTCATGACTGAGGAAGATATGGTAATATTGGACATTGTAGAGGAGGCTAACGAAGGCGCAGAGGAGCAAGAGGAGGCGAAAAATGAGAAGAAAGACCAAAATGAAAACACTTCTAAAAACACGTCACAGAAAACTGGAGGAATTTTACCGGATAACATCCAAAAACCAAGTGACGTCACTGATATAGAAAGGCGACCAGCGACCCAACGGTCACCAAAGCATAGTGCCAGTCAGGAACCGGAAACAAATATCCGAGAGGTCAAAGTTAAAATCATTGAACCGACGGAGGAGAACCAACAACTGCAAAGTTCTGTGCCTAAGTTACCGTCTGCTAGTAAACCGAAGGAGCTCAAACCGGCCATCAAGTTATCTCGGAGTCAAAGTGTAGCAGATTTAGACGGGCTTAGCAACACTTTACCAGCCATTCGAGGCAAAAGCCAACCGGCCGTTGCGGCGCTTGGTGCGCGAAGAAACACGATAGCGGTTCGAAGTACGACTGCAGATCCTCTTAACTGGTCCTACTCTAGCGGTATGTTCTCTTGTCATAATTTACGGACGAGTAGAATCGATTTCGGTTTTTTGGACAAAGCCGCTTCCGTGGCGGCAAAGAAAGAGAAATCACGTGACTATGAAAGAGAGGAGCTTCAGAGGATGTTAAAAGATGAGACCGAACTGAATAAAGTGATGATCAAAAGAAGAAAACAATCGTTGTTTCAAAAAGTAGACGAAACAATTGCTCTGACAAAACCGACACCGGCAAGATTGACACCGTGTAAATCGCCGGTTGGCAGCGAAGGTGACAATGAGGAGTTTCTTACCGTCCAACAACCGGAGCGTCCAGAATCAACCGCTGATTCATTCTCAGAGGATTTAGAACAACTAAGAGACACGATAAGGTTCCAGAAGATGCAGCGATGGAAAAACAGAGATAGGAGGCGCTCTTCAGTGGTGTCAAATTTAGGAAAGAAAGACGAAGAAACTGAGGAACAATATGAGGACAGATTAACAAACTGGAAAAAAGATATGAAAAACTGTCGATACTTAAGGAGGCGAGATAGCCAAAACGTAGGTCTAGGAACAGAAACACTCGTAGCCAATCAGAGGAAAGCTGAACAAATTTGGCGCCAAAGCCTGGCTCATAACTTATTTTAGGTGCCGTGGCATTGCCACTATACAGTCGTTGACAGTTTGGTATTTATTTTATGTTATACCACTGCAGGTTTTAGCAGCGAGTCAATATGTATCAGACAACAGGTCAATTGAATATGTGTGTGTGTCGGGGTGGGGGGGGGGGTGCAGTCAATGACTGGTTAACTGGAGAAGGCAATAACCAGATTAGTGCTTAATTGAGCTACATTCTCACGTGATCTAACGATCCCACGCATTATCCTATAGAATTGCAGGCTTTGTTACCATATTAGTTATTTCAAATCTATACCGTGCAGTAGCTCATGATCTCAAATCAAACCAATATGTAATAAAATTCAAAATTGAGATAGGCAAGAGAGACATAGAAAAAAAAAGAAATATTGAGCATAATTAACTTTAATGAATGCGGTACTATCTTCAGACTCACATTGTACATCAGAAGTAAATATATATGACAGTTGTGAACCTTAACATATGCAGGTGACGGTTTTATTGTATTTACGATTAATTCTGCAAGCAGTGGACATTTCTTACATAGTTCATGTTGGCCGAAGAGCTATTAAGATGTAGATATCGAGTACTGATTGATGGAGAATGTGTTTTACATCGTATCCTGACGTAACGTATGGACGAACGTAGAGCATGAGTACACATGCATGCCTGACAATTATTATAATTATACGTAAAACGTGCACCCCTCATTACATAAGGTCGTTACATTAATAAATCCGACTTGCACCCCCCCCCCTCCCCACTTCCACACGCACATACACATCTCCTTGAATGGATAGGTTTAGTCCGTAATATGACAATAATGGAGGTACAGGATACAACTATATGTTTTACATGCATAGCTTAAATTGGAACAATTCAAAACTAGAAAGCACTTGTCGATGAGAACATACCCACCCACGCCCCTATCACCCCCCCCCCCCCCCCCCCCCACCACCAGAGCTCGCACTGCACAATCCTTCTGTTCCAAATTAAAGTAACCTTTCATTTACTAAAAAAGCGCGATGAATTAAAGAATCACTATTTTGCTCCTCTTTTTTGGCGTGGCTCCATAAATATAGCCCATGAAGTCTAAGGACTTGCGCCTGGTGTTATTTATCATGGAACGCCATTCATGTCACATGATGACCTACGATAAAACTGTAAATGGGTAAACACTTAGTGTTGGTACAACAAAATACCAGTGAGGAAATAAAACATATACATGGCACAGATGAATTTAATTTGATTTATTTCCTATCTTTGGATGAAATTATTTCGTTTTCTCTCTTCCTTTGTACCCCGCCATATACCCTTCGATCTGGAAGAAGGATGTCATTGCCCTTATAGATGGCTCCGGTAGAAACCTGGTGAATCAAACAAATAGTGGTGATTTTAGTCAAAATCAGGATTGTTTTTTGCAACTAAGAACAATTATGACGACCAGCATCATTTTGATTC
>JAIPMN010002419.1:0-19988 GCA_020650975.1 Apostichopus californicus
TGTATGTATATATCACACTTAAGTCGTGATATTACATCAAGCCATGTGCAATTTCGTAAGGCACCGCTTGTAACTAATGTTAAAATGATTTCTGGCCTTTGGGAATGACTACCAAAATATCAGACCGAGATAAGAGAAACTCTTATCTTTGACACAAAAAGGACAATTTGTAAGGCACATGATATTGTGTGATTATTTTCGGCAAAAGTCACGACTATTTTCATTCATCTCACGAACATGCGAAGTATGGATGACGCCCTTTTAATAAATATCAGACGAAAGTGCTATAATTAATAAGTCCCGGATTTCTTTCAAAATCGTACTTCATTTCATTTTTTTTTAGGTATAAAATTAATGTTCGGAAAATGTGCTTCTGAGCACTGGGAATCTATACTAATACTCCAGCCTAAATTTGATAAACTTTGGCCCAAAATTGCAACGTTATATAGCCCTTCTGATGTCATATTTTGACATTCTGAAATTAGTGAAAGAAATTTAACTTTAGTCGCCAACTTCATTACAGAAGTCCGAATGCCTCAAAATATCGTAAAAACGATGTCTCCTATTTATAATCTAAAATTGGCCCATAAGGAATAGGGGCAGGTGAGAGGTGGTAAGATTGTGCAAAATAGAGAAAAGATATCCCCTTTCGGAATTTAAGTTCAACCCTGGGAAGCATGGTGGGGTACACATTTACTTGCTCCTTCCTGAGATTATTGTATAAATTCCTATATAAAATAACTTTTGATGTGAATTCTTGTTTATATATGTTCCAGCTTTGATAATTTTTTTCACACTTCTGGTGGAATTCATTATCTTTATTCAGCTGTACTTGTACTCCTGTTTTGTCTCTTTGTACCTTCAGTACTGTTTAAGTGTAATTCAATAAAACAGCACTTTTTGGCTACATTTTCTTTAAAATCTACAAAAGGGTCATTTTTTAATTACAAGAAGGGAAGAACCCAAGTTACCCCTCCCTACCCCCAGCTCTACCAACCCTGTTGAGGGCTAGAACAGGAATTGAACCAGTGACACAAGGAATGCAAATCCTGTGAAATAATGACTACAGCTTAAATCATTACTCTTGGTAAGCAAAAGTTAAATTTATGTTAATATGTGACAGACAGTACAAAGAAAAACTGTTACAAAGTGCAGACCACGTTTTAATACCAATTTTTATTTTTCAAGAACTTAATCTGTAAACACTGAGGACTTGTGTGCAACAGACACTGGAAAAGTAGGTTAAGTGCATCTTTAGTACACTTAGTACGTCATTATGTCAGCACCGAAATCAGCCCATTAGAGGGCCTCAAAATGGTGAGTAAAAATGCTCTTATCAATTTCACTTGGGTTAATGGTATTAAACTGTATCCCTTGGTGTCTGGTCATTGGTATTAAGTTCAAAGAAATACATCTTCCTAGATTTATTAGAATTTATAAAATACCAAATTCACTTTACGTACTAGGCTTGAAACAAGGAGGGTGAGGTCATCTCCACTGCCTGGCTTTCATTTCTAAAAAAAATGTCAAAGGCAAAATTCAAGACAGCTCAGAGACCCTTAGCTCACCTTATGAACATAATACACAAAGTCTGTTTCCTTTTCTTGGAATATTGAATAACTAACACTCAAGATTGCCTGAAAACGAGGGAATGAAATTTACTTAACAGTTTAATTGTTCTGTGTACAAACTGAACTTGATAAGTACAACCATAACTGCACTATGTAACATTATTTAAAACATTGCTATGACTTCAAGAAGGAATTAGGATGTGATATCCAATTTCAATTTAATTGTTTAGTGAAATACATATTTGTAAGCTCTGAAACCCAACAGTGAAAACAATGAAGAGAACTGTTGGGTTAGAAAATTTAGTAACTGATATAATATTTGTAAATAAGTAAAAATCTAACAAAACTCAACAAAAGAATACCAACCTATAATGTCTCACTAGAACATTCTTTGATTTCTTTGCCCACTTATTTTGGTGAACACTGCTATTATGCTGTATGTTTCTCAGCCTGATTCTTTAAGCTATGGGATACCCTGCTTCCTGCAAAAGGGTTTAGATTTTTTTTCCAAAGATTCAGTTCTCTTTGTGATAACTTACACTCTTACAGAGCAATAAGGTAATTTTAAATCTCTAGGAACAGATTGAGACACAACTTTGCTGTATCTCTGAGAATTATCAAAAGCAAATGTTAGAAACAAAAAGAAAAGGAAGCAAAATTGTCTTTAGATGCTGATCCACTGGAAGCATTTCTGTCTTACAAAATTGGATGAATATGTAGTTGATTCTTCACCAAGCTCCTTCCTCAGATAGCAAAGGCTGACGCACTTCATACTCCATTTCAAACGCAAATGAAAAAAATCATAAACTGAGGGATTTTCTCTCTTATACTCATTTTTTTTTCCAAAAGTTCGCTGCCACAAATTTTTAACTGGCAGAACATTCCCATTCGATCGATTTGAAAATTTCTGTTATCAACTTTTTAAATTGAGTGCGTCCATTGTTTTTGCAACACCTCGGTTTCTGAGACTTTAAACGAGTCCTACGGTCCAAAGAAAAGAGATATCCCACGATTCTTCAGAACACTTCTTTCTTTTTTTACAAGTCTGACATTTTTAGGCCTTGACGTCATCCGTTGGCGATGTCGTACTGTGTCACGTCACCGTGCCCACCCGGTGATTGCACTAGTCGAAGGGGTGGTGGCCTCTTCTTCTTTCTTTGAGTTAACTTTGGCCCTTTTTTCCGCTTCTTTGTTTGGCCATCATTTGAATCTACGATTAAAATTGAAAAAGTCATCAGTGATTAGAAATAGACTTTTTCCACAAAGAAAAAAAAATGACTGACAGTGAGAGTGAGTCAAAGTGTTAACAAAACTGCTCATCTACTGCAAGGAGCCTAGGTAGGGTAGAAGATAATAGAGCCTGTCGTTTCCATCCTAGCAAGATCTGAGGTGAAATGAAATGAATTCAGACAGGGGGGCAATATTAAGTTAAACAGATGGACTGACAACTTAATAGGAACAGACAAAAATGAATCGTCTATACTGGGACAGAACAGAAGGCAGTGAGATGAAAGCACAGAAAAGATGTAAAGGATGAGGAGATAAACTGTGCAGAGGGGTGTAAAGCTGGGGGTTAATTCTTAAAGAAGGTGGATAAGGAGAAAGAAAAGGGGTTAGACAGGGTAATACTGTTTCTGTGTGAATGGACATGATGTGTGATGAAGAGAGGAGGAGATGAAAGGACAGGGTAGGTTGGGACAAAAGATTGGGGTTGGGGGGGGGGGGATATTTGATGATAATGTATGTATTTTAGATCCTCCTGCAAGCAGGAACTCGCAAAGAAGCATCATTGGCTTATCAAAGCCGCAAGCTGACCGAAGTCATTCTCTTACATTCATATTTGACGTCCATGAATATGAATTGTCAACAACTCTGTAACTGGACGACATACATTAATCTTGGAGTGACTGGAACCGGGGACCTTATGATTGGAAGGCACTGGCGGATAATGTGGGATAATTTCTATTAGATAGGAGAGAACCACATTCTGATATTCAATATGCCCATCAATTTCTTTATCAGTCAGAGGGTATAACTGTCCACTCTCTCCCCCACAAATACCAACCCACCAAAGTTGATAAATGTTAGCATGCGACAGTGTGTGTGCTCTTACATGTTGTGGATGTGGAATCTGTAGGGGACGGGTTTCCTGAGCTACTAGTTTCGTACTGGCGTAGTCTGCTGAGGGAATCACGGAGCGCCTGTCCGTCTCCATCCTCATAAGTATCAATGTCTACTTGGATGTCATCTGGATCTATGACAGTCCTGGTGAAGAAAGCAAAAGGAAATTCATCTCATCTGTGGTGACTTAAAGTTTCTAATTTCTATAGATGTCAAAGCCATCGTGGCTGAAACTAACTCATACCCACTGAATGAATGATGAGTAAATGCTGGACGACTGTTCTCTGTTCACACATGAAGTGCTGTAAGTCACATGCAAAACAAATTCTCCAGGATTGGTTACATTTGTTACTACTGGTCAGTTGTATCCACAAACGACGGCCGGTCTGGTGAACCCTACCATCTTAACTCTTACCGACCGAAGCTGATGAGACTTAAAACCGTCTGAATCTTGATCAGTTGTCATTGCAATAACTAGCACACTGCTTGACTATCCATGACCATTGTAATGATCCAGATTAGAAGGGTTGTATTCGATTGGTCAGTGCGACTTAACAGTGGTGCTGGTCATCAGAAAGTCTAACTCTTCTGATAATTGATGACCAGTTTAGGCATTTCTAGCATATTTAGACAGAATACTACAATGGCCCTTATCCTATGACCTTTACGCCAATTTATTTTACACATTATGCCCTTACTCTGGCTGATTACATCTGTTTGCCAGTTTTAAGAAAGCTTCACTTTTATCAAGCTCTGAAGTAAATAAGAACCACATGAAAATGGTACCAAGGTCTTTCTGGTATTAAAGATTATGGCACAATCTGTTGCTATCAAGATCCACCTCATTTGTCTCCTTCTCATTCCTTTAAAATAAACTTGATAACCAATCAGCACATTTGTCTTTCACAAATCTATTCTGTGTTGTTTTATTTACCTTCTGTCTTTTCAAACTGCTTACTTTCATATTCTTGACACACATGTGGTAAAACAGATTAAAAATAGTTTTTTAAAATTCCTGTGCTATGAGTTCATACCAGTCTTGACCAGTTTGTATCTTTGAATCCCTTTTAGCTATAGCTCATACCAGATAATACTTCCAACATGACAAAATAGAAATTCGGACAAAATAAAGAAAGGACAAATGCATTAATTTACTAAGAGGAACTTACAAATGGCCCAATAGAAAACATAGTGGACGTTAACATAAAATGGCTCCCAAGCAGTGACTAGAGAGCAGCAAATAGGTTTGACAAACAGAAGCTAAGAATTAGAAAAAGAATATGCGGTTGTGTTTACCCGTCTGGGCGAACCCTGACCCTGTCATCGGTTTCTAGGCCGAGAATATATCTCCGGACCGACTGACGTTGCTCCTCTGTGTGCTGTGGACATCTTAAGGACCTGACACAAAATAAAGATAAAACAAATTCGAATTGACGTGTAATTATTTATTATTATTCTTTTTTGTTTTGTTTGTTGTTGTTGCTATGTACCATTTTGCAATACTGAATGCTTAATAATGTTATCTTATAGTGTGTTAGCCACTTCATAAAGGCTTAGTGATCTATCTCATTACATACTGTGGGGGGGGGGGGAGGTTGTATTCAGCGAAACTGGGGTTATGATTGTTGATTAGATGTTATGCAATGGGTTCCAGGGAAAAATTAATCCAAGATTTTACAAAAGAGGGTGCATGGCCCTGAGGTTGTTGGCTCAGTTGGTAGTGCACAGGCCTTGTAATCCTGAAGTAACCTGATTGACTCCTATTCTACAAAATAATTTCTGTGCTCTTTCAAATGCAGTAGGCACTTTCTCCGTGAGGGTTTCATTTCTTTTATTTTACCTGGGGTGAAATATTTTGTGTCTGTAAATCTAACTTCTTAATGGTAACCATATGTTCTAAAAGACAATGTCAGTTTACAAAGCTTAGTGCCTTTCTTGGTCACCACTCCTCCCAACACCCTCCCACTCTTAGTCTCAAAAATGTATGTATAAAATTTATTGTACCCCATCACTCCAAAATCATGGATATCTCTCCAATTTACTATACATTTCCCACCTACGAAAAGTTACACCATACCCCTCTTCTGTACAAGTGTGCAAATTTCCTTTACGTCCAACCGTGCAAGTTACTTCTGCAATGCACTCCTCAACTGTGCGAGTTACTATAATCCTGCCCTGCCCAACTGGGTAAGATATTACATCTATTATGCCACATCTTTACCATCTAACAAAGTAACCACACCCTTTCTGCACCCTTTTCCGCATGTTGCCTCTTATCATTCTCCACCATATAAACACCTATTTTGACTGCACATACTCACTTTGTACACATTTTCTTTGTATGTTCGGATATGACACCACACGTGGTTAGGAGGAGACGTTTCCTATCTTCAAGGGATAGAGTGTCGTACATAGGTGTTCCACTACTGCCAACCTGCTCAAAATAGAAATGATAGCCACAGTTAACTAAGACGATAAACTGCTGTCAAGTGGTTACCCTTTAATATGTTAAAGGTCAACTGTTTTGTGATAAACTATTAAATGCATTCAAATACAATTGATACCCACCGTTAACTAACTGAGATGATCAACTACTGGCAAGTAGTTACCCTTTAATAGGTTAAAGGTCAACTGTTTTGTGATAAACTATTAAATGCATTCAAATACAAATGATACCCACCGTTAACTAACTGAGATGATCAACTACTGGCAAGTAGTTACCCTTTAATATGTTAAAGGTCAACTATTTTGTGATAAACTATTTTAATGCACATTCAAATAGAAATGATACCCACAGTTAACTGAGACGATAAACTGCTGTCAAGTGGTTACCCTTTAATATGTTAAAGGTCAACTGTTTTGTGATAAACTATTAAATGCATTCAAATACAATTGATACCCACCGTTAACTAACTGAGATGATCAACTACTGGCAAGTAGTTACCCTTTAATAGGTTAAAGGTCAACTGTTTTGTGATAAACTAATAAATGCATTCAAATACAAATGATACCCACCGTTAACTAACTGAGATGATCAACTACTGGCAAGTAGTTACCCTTTAATATGTTAAAGGTCAACTATTTTGTGATAACTATTTTAATGCACATTCAAATAGAAATGATACCCACAGTTAACTGAGATGATAAACTGCTGTCAAGTAGTTACCCTTTAATAGGCTAAAGGTCAACTGTTTTGTGATAAACTATTTAAATGCATTCAAATACAAATGATACCCACAGTTAACTGAGATGATCAACTACTGGCAAGTAGTTACCCTTTAATAGGTTAAAGGTCAACTGTTTTGTGATAAACTATTAAATGCATTCAAATACAAATGATACCCACAGTTAACTACCTGAGATGATCAACTGCTGGCAAGTAGTTATCCTTTAATAGGTTAAAGGTCAACTCTTTTGTGATAAACTATTTTAATGCACATTCAAATAGAAATGATAGCCACTGTTAACTAACTGAGATAATAAACTGCTGGCAAGTAGTACATGAAAAAAGCAACTCCTGTTTTATTTAGAAATAACAATGGATGCATTGTTAAGACATACCGAGGAATTTGGAGTATAAATTTCTAAAGTTGAAACTTTGGTCAATGTTCCAATATCACTATAACAATATTTTTTTCTTTTTAGAAGAATGGATGGAGGCTGGTGGGAGGCCAAAAAAATTTCAAAGATTCTGCTATATCCAATTTTTTTTCCAGTGGTGAAGTGGGTGCCTCTCTTTGTGAGCAGACACAGACAAGCAAAACCCTGTTTGTCCCCCATTTTCTCTTGACCTTTCAGTAACACCATTTCCCTTTTATGTTATACAGCCCCCTATTCTGAGCCCAACTGTTTAAACAATACTTGACAAATGTACACAAAGTGACACCCACTTAATATGCTAGCAGGTGAAACCTGCAGCCAAACAGTAATCAATACAAAGAGATAACTTCTTTGAATGCTTTCAACAATTCCATGGATGATGTGCATTTTTCAAATTCTTCCATTCTCTTTATAGCTCCTTTTTCCCTCTTTTTGGTCACTTATTTCTATCTGTCAATTTACTTCACAACTTGTCAATATTTCACTCATTATAAAAAAAAATAAATACAATTTGCCTTTTGACAGTGTCAGGACTCACTTTGTAAACACTTTGATCTAAAGCGTTTGATGCTATGTATGCACTAGGAACCAAGACAAACGTCACTTCATACAGCCCCCTCTCCCACCCCACCAAAATCCAATATGACACACTAAAAGGGTGGGGGCGGGGCTTAGCATTAGTAAAATAACCTGTACATTTATGATAGAAATTTGAGAATTTGTCTCAACAATTTTGATGCTCGTCATTTCTGATCATAGGTGTGTATGATATATGTATCAGAGGTAACAACCTTTTTACTAGGTACTCTTTATACATATTTATAGGTACCTTTGATAAGTACAGTAGTGAAAGTAAGAATGTGTCAGTATACAATATTAGGCATAGGTATCACATGTACTTATACTTATATCTAGCTATGATAGATTTCATAGGTAGAAGTCTGTGATATGTATGGTATCATACTAGGCACTCAACACTGTTATATGTACATTTGGTAAGTACAGTAGTGTCAGTATACGGTATTAGGCATAGGTATTACAGGTACTTGTCATTGCTACCTAGCTATGATAGGTTTCATAGGTAGAAGTATGTGTTATGTATGGTATCATACTAGGCACTCAACACTGTTATATGTACATTTGGTAAGTGCAGTAGTGTCAGTATACAGCATAAGGCATAAGTATCACAGGTACTTGTCATTGCTACCTAGCTATGATAGGTTTCATAGGTAGAAGTATGTGTTATGTATGGTATCATACTAGGCACTCAACACTGTTATTGGTACATTTGGTAAGCACAGTAGTGTCAGTATTGCAATCATAAGTAACAACATATAGTGTGATTTAGTCATGGTGACTAAGCAAGGAAGTTTTATAATCCTGCAAGTCATGACTTTGTTGTTTATTTCCTCTTTGCTCCCCAACTTTATGTACAGCTGACCTCCTTCACTGTATACAATTATGGAAAACTGAACCAATGCCCTTGGGGGTTGTGTGAAAAGAGATCATGGAATATTAAGATGAAATTTTACATTTTTGTCCCTCTTTGTTCTTTTTAATTACCAGTTTTGTGTTTGCATTGATCTTCTATGCCTATATAAGTATGCTGTTTCTTTTCAGCTAGGCTAGACAACCAAAGACTATTAACCTTTGTAACTAATCAACTGTATTGTATCAAATGTATTGTGTGGTGACAACAGGGTAGCATACCTTCTTTTCTTTCCAGGTCGACTAAAGGGTAAAGATGGATATTTAGTTGCGTACATGCATATTATAAGGTACTAGTGCCCATCAAATTAAACAATCATAAAAGGACATCCACAACTAACTATACCCAACCTGCCACTGGCTCTATGAGAGTGTACACCCTACACCATGGGTTTTTGTTTTTTCTGTTGCGAAAGAAGTCAAAATGATGGTGCCGTTCAGATCGCTCTATTGCATACTATAGCCTGTACAGCACTTACATACATTTATCCAGTAAATGGGTTTAAACACTTCCCCAAGCTACATCTTACACACATCCATATATATAAAAATAGCATAGTAATAAATTGACACATATAATGGATGCAGACTCCGAGACAGATTTGGTTTACCTTTTTAGTTTTAATAGATTTATTTTAATTACTCAAGTTAATTACACACTTCACTTTGACCATAAGAGGTACAATGTGGATAGAATTTTAGCATGTTTGACATGAGTTTCATGTTAAGTAAATGTTTACATTCACATATCAAATTCTTTTTAACAAGGTTTACTTAAAATAGAGACTAGTCTGTGAATAACAATCATGTTCCTCTGAATTGGCTAATTTGGGTTAGATTCTCTCATTTTCATCCTTCTTTTTTCTTTTTTGAGGATTGGGAAGGGCAGAAGGTTGCGTGAAAAAATGAGGAGGGGAAACCCTATTGCCTCATGGTTACCAAATTCAAAAAAGGAACATAGCATTATTATGATTGTCTTTAGGACAAAAGACTTACAAATTTGTTTAACACAAATATCACGTTCAGTAATAGTTAACCAAATTAAAACTCAATGCTCTGTGTTTGCCCAACTTGTTTGATGTCCCGACACCTTAGTAACCCCTTTTTTACTGTACGCTTTCATGACTACTCTGTTTCAGAGTTTATTCTCGCGGTTGCTAGGATTTATATGATATCAGTGGAAATGACTATTGTGTTTTCGTGACAATAGATCTGAATGAAAAAGGACGCTCACCTTGACTGATGAGGCACCGTTGCCGCTTCCATCAGAGTTTGTGCTGCTTGCACTCGGTATATCACCTAAGATTATAGGAAAATAAAACCATGAGATACCCAAACAATGATGGTAGGATTATGATCAAGATATATTTATGATAAAAGAGAGTTTGGAAGGTTTCATTCGAAAAAAGTCAAGTATGACAGTTTTTGAGATTCCCCTTCTTGGCTTATCAAGTTTACAGGCTAGGGCATAACACACACATATATATACATACACGCACACTACCCACGTACACACCCTCTGATATACACACATATATACACACATATACACACCCACATACAGACACATACCAACTTAAATGCATAGGTTACTTGCTTGCTTGCAATTGGCAAGTATTAAACCAGAGGTGTCAATCTCAAAACTGTTACACAACATGAACACTGAATAATTCCTGTTTGAATCTAGACATTTGCAATGCAAGCTACCAAAATACTTTGGCTTTGCATATTGAGTTGGTCATCTTGTTCGATAGATATGGATGTTCAGGTCTTTGAAGATGAAACAATGGAGGTGTTGAAAATTTAAACATGCTATAATACAAAAAGCTTACCATTTTTACCAAACTTTGCTGTTTTACTTTTTTTCAAAGTTGTTACAACTGGTTTTTCTTTCTTCATTCTTCTTGCTATTAATGAAAAACAAGGAAATTAATTAATCAATAAACAAATAAACAAACATCTAAAATAACATGGTTAAAATTCTGGCCAAAAAAAATCTGGCAATCTACATTAGAAACTTAACCAACTCTATGTCAGGGCTACTTAAGTAGATTATGAAACCTGAAATGATATCAACATTATAAAAATTGCTTGTTGTCTGCAAAAGTACTGGACAAAATCCTACACACTTAAAAATTATGTCCAGATATTAAGGCCATCTAAATGAGACAAATATCCCAGTGAGTTAAAATGCTATTGCTTGTGAAAATAAGGAAGATTATCAGTAACAACTTTGGTCATTTTAGTTTATTTAGGGGAACTGGAAAGTGGAGGGGGAGGGGTGGTCAAAGTTGGGGTGAGATATTTAAGACCTTTCGGCAAACTGAGTGTAGTAACAGAACTGCTTCTACGTTTGTGTTAATGTATGTGGTGGACCAGGAGAGCTTGCATGGTGTGGGAGGGGTGGGGATGAGATACTGATAATCTTTCAGAGTATTGCAAATATTTTCAGATGTCACTCTTACTCAAAATGAATGAAAACACCTTTCAGATTTAAGTAACTAAATGAAACTTTACATAAAGTTAGCAACAGATGGAAAATACAGAAACATTCAATTTTTGTTTTCCTTCCATTGATGTAAAAAGCAAATTACAATTTAAATTTTGGCTTCCTTATTCCTTATTTTTTGCTTATTAATTGAAATGAAGGTCGGTTTGTTTTTTTTTCCCACTAGTTTTTAAGCATAAATATACTTGTTTTGAGCTTTAATAAAGAGTAAAGAATTTTGTAAAAAAGTTTTAAGGTGAGTCATAATTTGCATTCACGAAGCTGCTTCCTTTTAATATAAGTTGCAGGCTGAACAAAAGTATTTGTTCACGATTTTTTTCATATTTTTTAACAATATGTTACATTATGAATATGTTCTTTTCAATAAACAATATCTGATATTGCCGAGGACACTATTGTGATAGTTCCGCCCTATTGCAGCTATGCCAGGACACTATTGTCATAGTTCCAGTTGGCAATTCACAGACCAGAGAAAACCTAATCTACCATGGATTAGTTTCAGCAAATATGTAGGCCAGTGCAGTTATCTTCTAGATTTCAAAGTGTGAAAAGCAAAGCAACAGCATCCGGGGGGGGGGGGGGGGGCAAGTGGCATGTTTTTCTGCCTGTGTAAAACTAGTGTTGATTTAACTGAACAGAAATGCAAGTGAGAATTTGATTTTAGCCAGTAGATCTTTATTTTTATATACTGGAATTTTTATCAAGTGGCCAAAACTGTGAACTTCTAGGCGTGCAAACATAGTTTGCTATGAATCCATTCTGACTAAAAATCAGTTACTTTTCCTGCCAACTTATGGGTGTACTTCAATAACGTGTAGATAAATACTACAAAATTCATGCCCTGATTAATTTGTGTGAACAAAGCCTACCTTATTTTTTTCCCGTTTGGTGACTTGAGTATAAACAGGTACAGGTAGGATGCCATATATCAAACACACACACCCACCCACACATACATACATACACTGTGAGCAATGGTGCTTTACATACTCTATAGCGTACAACTTAATCTGTACAATTGATCTTTAGGAAATCCTTCATTACAAAGATTTTAATATTGCTAGTATTGATTTGTTGTATCGATTCTACAGGACCTTTTTGTTCAGAACCCTCTTTCCTAAACGATCTCCTAAAGCAGCATTTAACATTAATGCTGTTCATATTCTGTCATCTGAAATGCATACGATACTTTCTTTTCTAAAAGAAAAGTTACCCACGATAGGACCTGGAGACAAAAACCAAACTACAAATAACTTATCCACTCTCAACCCCAGTCCGCTTGCGACTGTGATGTGTGATCACAGTGCCCTCAAATGTATACGATAATGAAAATAATAAATGAAAGGTCTGAACATTTTAAACTTTTTCAATTGCCTTTTGTCTGCACATATTTGAACACTTTTTAATTCAAAAGTGTCTGAGGCAAGGACTTTTTTTTTTTTTTAAATGAAATGTAATGAAAGGAATGGACTTTAACCACTGGGTAATGTTTATTTGTAGTCGTCTATCTTAGTTTGAACAAATTTTTCTTCTTATCATTAATTTGAGAAACCCTTGATGGGTTTTAAAGAATCTGACAGAATTTTTTTATCTGAATGCTTAAATCACAGCTGATGATGTAAGGGCCTTTTCTATGAATCTTTATGACACTTGGAAAGGGGAAAAGAGCTCTGAATGGATGTACGGTCCAAAATCATCCTTGATCAAAACTTACTTCTTGTTGGTTGTAAGGCATACGTCCAGTCTATGTCCCTCTCATCATCTTCATCACTGTCAAGTTTTCCTGTATTGCTTGCAAGTCTGATGAACAGAGAGGGGAAAAAGAGAGTCATATCAGTTGTGGAAATAAAAGCATATATATCACCAATCAGACACAATTAACATAAACTTGGTGAAACTATTCTTTACAGTTGTATGAGGGAAACCTAATATAAAAAAAAGCCAGTTTTTTTACCTTCTTGTTTGTCTCTTGTACTGTAAGTATGGTTAATGTTTGTCTGTTATTGTTAGTTCTTACTTATTTCTCATTACTAAACTGAGCTTACTCGCATAACCTTCACATACAGTTGCATTTATAAGAATATGCTAGAAAGTCAAATATATGGTCACTCAGTTGCAAACTTCAACAAACATCCCTGNNNNCCCCCCCCCCCCCCCCCCCCGCAATCTTCAATCACTTACCCACACTAATAAACTAATTATCCTATCTCATACCACTCGATGTCTGCCATTGGTAATTAAAATTTACGACTCACAGCAATTCAGTTTGTCAGCTGAACTAGTCAAGTTACATTTTCAATTTAATAAAAAGAAAAAAAACAAATGGTCAAATATTTCCATATCAGATCTCCATATTTATGTTTTGCAAGTGTTTAACACCAGCCGTGAAAAGGGTCTGGATGGCTAAATTTTCAGATCAGAACAGAAAATATATCAATTATACTTCTATTTCATCAACCTTCAATTGGTGAACAAAATGTTGAAAGATGCATTTAGTCAATCCCTATCTTGTTTTGGAGTATTCCTTGGTAGCTTGGTTAAGACTGTGGGAAACTACCGACATAAACATTTCCTGGTGTGAGCAATATCGGAAATTCCTCCACATCTCGAAATAGTTATATGACATTGAAGTCTTTCCTATCAGAATCTGCTTTTGGCGGGACACACCAATGAACATGACATCAGTACAATAACGAAACCTTATATTAATGAAGAAATTAAATGGAGTTGTAGCAAGTGCATATATGTGCTTAATTCCACCCTTTTGTGTCCTTTATGCATCAATGGAGTTAGCCTTTGATCCTGAAAAAGGAAGTTTAAATGCTGAACAAGTAACACACTGTTTGCCTTTCACCTAAGTGACAAAGTTACAAATTGTGCCCATTATTATCAGTAAATATTGCCAGACGCCATAAGAGAAATTTACCACATATATATTGAATACGCTTGAAGTTATTAAAAGCATGATTATGCCAAGTTTTGCCATTCAAAGCAGGGTGCCATGTAGGGATGACTCATATTGGCGTCCTGAGTAGCGTTTACTTTCAAAAGTCTACTACGTTTTCGGCAAGTGGAGAATTCACTTGGGGCGAAACTTTGTTTTCCATTTGCTTGTGCATAAAATATTCAGCAATATATAGCCCCATGGACATCTGTGGGTGTAGTGAGAGAGTATAGAAGTATGCAATATACTGAATACCACATATCCTAGTTTGCATTGATACTTTCATTACCAAGTCACCTGCATCATGGACATATGAAAATGAAGTAGGGCTCACTAGTGCTCCAGGCAGCATAGGGTAGTATAGGGGAACCAAGTGGGGGGAGATAACTTTGGGTGGTGGGATAATTTCAAATGTGTGGCTTAATAACCCAAGACACTTTGCATTTCTTCCTTTACAAAAAACTACAAAGCAGATTTGCCATGTCCAAATGGAGATGGGAAGGAGGGGGGGGGGGGTGATTCCAAGTGGTTGTACCTAGCATGGAAAATCCTTTTCACATTATAGGATTGTGTTCATAACAACAAACAGAAGAGTAAATAAGAAAGTTTGGAAGTGCAGAGGTATTTCTGGGTAGAATCATATTCAAACCAATGATCTCAAGAGAAAGAGTCCTCTGTGGGAGGGAATCCCAACAAATTCCATTCAGTACAACAAAGAAATAAACAATAGTTTGACTGTGTATCACAAAGTCAATTGTTTTGCAAAATGGCCAAATTGCTGCCAAAAAAAGGACAAAAAAATGTAAAAACAGATTTTTGCACACAGACCCTCAGTATCATTATAACTTTAAGGTCAAGCAATTTGGTAAATTTCTCTTCGAAAATGTCAACAAACAGTTTATTCCCTGAGAGTATGAAGTTTTTGACAAGCATCCAATGCAACCTGAGATCTGTATTTATAAGGACTGTGTTCAGGCCAGTAAACCTGTTGTTTCAATAATAATATAATACCTATTCACAACACTCTTTACCTCTTACTAGCCAGTCTGCTGCTGTTCCTCCCCATACCCATACACTTAGCAAGATGAGGAGCAAAGCGAGAAGCAGCAAGATTTCGATGGCAACTGGGACAAACACACTCAAGATGTTTCTTTAAGGGTGGTTGGCCAAAGACATCAAGGCCTGGTTGGTCAACAATTTTAAAGTCCTGTCAAGTGAAACAAAGACAATTTATAAGTTAATGCAAATATGAAGTTAATTTTATTCCCACCTAACCCCCCCCCCCCACAAGAAAAAGGAAAAAAGAAAGGATTTCTTAATAAACATACCTCATACTATGAGTGGGGAGTAGGCACTGTCACACATATAGTAATAACATAGTTTACATGTGTAAATATTGACAAAAATGAGGGTTCCTTAACTTCCTTTATATAGTATCTTCAGTAAATAAAGTGGCAAGTTGATCTACTAAGACATAAAAAAATTCTCAAAATGATATCACAAATTCACAATGTCAGGACAGCTTGTCTGGTCATGCTGACATTAATGCCATGTTGAGATTTCACCATGTTGTCATCTTAAGGTACCAACTGCATGTGTGGAGAGAAAATGATCACATGACAACAAAACTGTTTCTTGCTTGGGGTGGGGGTAGGGGGGACTGCTGGAACAAAGCATTAATCATCTTAAAGATTGCATGATACCCACAAACTGAAGGTTTTCATTGACAAACTATAATATAAATTGACACAATGTCGGTATTATCAGGATGGCATCAAACCTTCAGTGCTTCGTCATCCTCTTCTTCTATTTTGAACATTCCAATCTTGCAGGAACGATGCATTTCGATGCAAAGACCAAGACTTAGCTCATCCACTAATTCCTCGAGGACATCCTCTTCGGGACTCTGCCCAAAAGTAATTAGAATAATTTCAGCGTGAGGGATAATCAGTATATAGTAACACAATGCTACCCGAAATACACATATTCAAATACAGCAACGTTTGTACACAGAACCTTAGTATGGTCAACATTTCATGATTTTAACAAAAGTCGCAAACTTCAGATTTGTGACGTCATGTAATGTAAACTTTCTTGACAAGAATCATGTCGAGCCGATGTTATCGATTATTTCTGGAATATGCTTATGTGACACTATGGTATAACTATTGGTAACATACAAGAAATATAACCTACAGGCTTCAGTTTGCAAAGTAGGCATTGTATGGCTCCATAAATATGAGTACAGCCCTTCCACTTGAACATTCATGAAGTTTACCTTTATTCATGTAGAGTGAACATTAAAATTTAGCTGCATTTTGCACATTTACCAACCATGTAACATATATACAGTCCGATTGAATACTCCCTAGGTGAGAAGTAGGGTTGACAACCATAATTTGGTTGTTCCTGATTCAAATGTGTGAGTTAGTGACTGTAGTGAATCCAGTAAATAATTTTTTTTGAACTGGCCAGAAAAGTTAATGTTATGTTGTTATTGCTTCATTTGCAAACACTTGTGGTTTATTCATATTTTCTTTTTCATGAGTGTGGTTTTGATGATGTTACCGTAAGTGACAGTTATTTTTCCTTAGCAGAGGAGTGAGAAATCTCATTAAGTATGCATCTTTACAGTGGGACACTGAGTTTTAAACCATGTGGGATTATATACTGATATTAATGGGTAAATAATAGATAATCTTGTTATTTAGTCTTCTGTGTGACATTAACTTTCTTCATATTCAATTTCAGGCTATCACATTCCTTCAGACATTTTTGTGAGCATAACTAGGCATGTGGACTATTTTTAGCTGTTCTGCTATTTGTTGAAGGATATACTTGTGTCTAGGCCTACACAGGCTACAGTATATTCACTTCCAACAGTTTGCAGATTTTTAAAAACTGCAGATTCACTTTTTGGAGTACTAGTGCTTGCAAGATAGCTCAAGTTGGAAAGATAACATGAACTGGCAGTGCACTTCTATCCTAACCAAAGTTTAACAGCAAACCTAGACTATACATCATGTATGATGTACTTAGTGTAGGCTAGGCAGAGATAACATCAGTTTTTGGAAACATGTAATCAGTACCAACTCATGAAATTGCAAACTTGCTCTATCATATTTTATCGTCATCTGAGGGGTGTTCTTTTTGAATTTCAAGTGGTAATGAGGCATCCTCTTTCATTGCTACCTGAATTGACAACTAGTATGTGCCTGAAGGCAGTGTTTATAGGCTATCTGTGTGTAGTACCCTAACCCACACAATTATCGTGCAATTGATTACAACCCCTTGTTTACGTACTAGTTCAAACTTCAAAGTCACTTTTATATTCCAACCTTCGAAATATTTCTAGTAGCTAAAACTCATCAAAGAGCACTTTGCGCAACCACTTTGGGTTTATAATTCATAAAAAACGTTTTTCCTTGACCCTAGATACGTTTTTCGAGATCTCTGAGTGAAGTTTAAACATCTTCATTTTGTTTTTTTCCACTGGCCGTTGGAATCTTTCACTGTATGCTTGTTGAAGAGTCACGAACGTAGAACGCATAAGTATTACACACACACACTGTAGGCATTACGCTCGCGTACTTACCCGTGTTTCTGATTTGGGAGTCTCGTTTTCTATATCAAACATCCCAAGAAGTTCCGAGTCCACCATCTTGTTTCTTATGTGATAGTTAACCATCTATACGCCAATATACTGTGGTTATAACTACTACTAAAAGGCCATCATCTGAGAAAATAGTTGAAAGGTTCCGGGGGTGAGGCAATTCGTAAAAAGAACACAATCAGCTGTACCGGGGGTACAGTGTTATAAAGTCCCTCACAAAGCCTCTAAGAACATGGCTTTGTCACATATTGAGGATTACCGGCGATCCAATCATTCATTCCACTTAATTTACCGCCAAAGCATTTTATACATGGTGGAATTGTTTTCAGTCCAACCCATGTAATATAAAGGCAAGAATATATCCAATACAGAGTCTGTCCGCATCACAATGTCCCCCTACTGGAGTACTGGTAGCTTATTCTCTTACCCCCCCCCCCTCCCCCATTAAATTGGATGGCTCACGGCTCAAAATACCCCGATCACAACGCGTGTCGCAGCTAACTTGTCCATTGTCTTCGTTACTACAGGACCTACTGATAAACGAAGCAAGACTTATTTCTGACGTGACTTTCATTATTTTCTTTCTAGCTTCTTAATTTACGGGGGAGGGGGTGCTTGCATGGAAGATTGTAGTACTGATATATAGTCATATATATCAATGTAGAGTCAACCGAAGATTTATATTTGAGTCCGCGTAGTTGTACTCGTATTCTATAACCTTTACCTCAAATTCGCATACTTGTTCTCATGAGTTAATACTTGAACTTACTTGAATATATGATTATATAAGTACTCACACTGACAAATGACGCTTGTACTCATAGTCGTACTCATATCCCAAGGGGTACCGTATTCTTCTTGTACTCGTACTCGAGTTGTTCTATACTCGTACTACAGGTCACGTGGTGTGTTTCATATAACTTAGTGTTGATGTTCAATTACGCGTGGTCCTCAGTATAAGGTAGACGATTTTCCTATATAAGAAGTAAAATGTTGACTGTATGCAGAATTTAAGATTAATGTAGGGGGCTAGACTTTTGTGGCAGTGGGCGAATGAACTTGGATTTTATGAAGGGGGTGCACTATGGTCATTGAGGCAGACCCCTTTGAAGAGGTCTAGGCGTCCTCCCCCAGAAAACAATAAGACATCAAAGGGTGCTTTCTGCCGCCTATTTAGACTATAATTTAGGTATATAGAAGTCACCTTTAACTCAAGATTTTGCTAATAAGGAATTTGTTTTCGGTTAATAAAAAAAGGAGAGGTTCCCCGTAGTAGTGGTTCAATTCTTCCCCGGCTCAATACATGAAATCCCCGACTGACGATCGGAGGGGGCATGGTCCCTTCCCCTTTGCACACACCACTGTTGATATGTCATAGTCCAAGAAGTATATAAGAAACTCGAGAGCTGGTTGTTACTAGTTTCAAGATATTAACCTTTAACATATTTTGTCAAACCCCAGGAATGCACCTTTCTGGCTTAGTCAATGATGACGTAGGCTCCTCAGTGCTCAGTGGTTCAAATGTCAAGTTAATGTTAACCCTTTGTTAATATATCAACAGGAACATGCTCTTTTAACATGAACAAGTGAAACACTTTGGGATGAAATTCAATAGCATTTGTTCGTAAATATGGTAATGCATTTGAAGCCATAACATTCGTATAAGCTCCCATTGAGTGCTGTGCTGCATTTGAGGAACTGATATAATGGTATGTGTATTGAACCACATATAGTCCAGCCAAATTGAAACCATTATAGGGGTCTTTTAATTATTTTCAAAATTAAAAGTGGAACAGAAATAAAGCCTCGACCGATAGCAGTGTTCAACGGTCTACAGCCTATTAATTTTGTTATCTAACTTCACCCTTTAACGTCCTTTACATTCATAACGTCTCAACCCACGGTGGCCTGATTGAAATACCTTCCCCTTCGAATAAGTTACAACTTTGCACCGACAGAGACTGTATTTGCTCTTTTAATTGTTTTCAAAATTAAAAGTGGAACAGAAATATAGCCTCGACCGATAGCAGTGTTCAACGATCTACAGCCTATTAATATTAATTTTGTTATCTAACTTCACCCTTTAACGTCCTTTACATTCATAACGTCTCAACCGTGGCCTGATTGAAAGACCTTCCCCTT
>JAIPMN010002420.1:0-15241 GCA_020650975.1 Apostichopus californicus
TTACTTACTTATTTACTTACTTACTTACTTACTTACTTACTTACTTACTTATGTATGTGATGTAGTAAATTGATATGTATCGTGTAGTGTACTAATGTGTATATGAAGTGTTCTGTGATGTGCATATAATGTTGTGTATTGATTCAATGTACTGATGTTTATAAGTTAATGTAGTGTATTGATGTGTATGATGTGCTGTGTTGATGGTCATATTATGTAGTGTATTGATGTAATGCAATACTTAACATGTAGTGTAAGATATTATAGTCGTGCATTGGTATGCATGAGGTAGTGTTTATATAACACAGTGTGTATGATGTATGGCAGTACATTAATGTGCATGAGGTAGTCTAGATACTAGATTAATGTATCGATATGCATGCGGCATGGTACTGCATTGCTATGTGAACAATAATTGCCAAATTTAATATCTGCGGGAATTAATAACCAGATCAGAAACATGACAGCGAGCTATATACCTAGGTATATATTATTACTTTTGTTAAATCCGTGTTAATTGCATTCAACCCCCCTGCAACAAGTTACTTTGATATAAAACTAATATTTCAAACTCTTTACTTACAAGTTTTGATTTTTTTTTAACTGAACAAGTCATTTTTCTTTTTGGTAATAAGTCTTATAGTAAAATTTGATGAAGTAATGTTTATAAACCTTTGCCAAACCGTTTTAAAAGGCGACATCACAAACCGACAAAGTCCATTCCATTGCTTGTCCATTCCAGAAGCCAAGGTCAAAAATGACATGCAATATATTGTAATTTGTTACAAACGATTATGGAATAATCTGCATGGTTTCAAATTGGCTTTTCTTTTGAGGATGAGAAAACGAGATATTTTTAAAACTGATAAGTGTCGGTCTTTGTACTTATTACAAACGGTTTCTCTATTAATCCATCATTTTAATGGATATATTACTTGTCAAAATATTAAAGGATAACTTTAAGTAGAATAATAAACATGTCGTAGAAACCTAAACCAGACGTATCATCGGTGAAGGGCAGTCTTGATTAACACTTTAATTTAAAGAACTTGCAGGGTGTTTTGGGTCAGTTCCATGAATTTGAAAGTGAGATGTGACGAAATAGAGTGATGCTTAAGAATCCGCAAAACTTTCAGCCTCTCTCTCGAGCAAATAATGGAGAATGAAAGTCGGTGAATTGTTGTATAGAGTCACTTCATTGTGATATAGATTAATTAAAGTTAATTAAGAGTATTGACCTATTTTTTTTGTTACATTGAGAGTGAAACTTCACTCTTAGATAGAATCCCAGATGACGAATCTTCTTTTTAGTGTGTGTACATTTTACCGGTATCAAGGAGTGAAAACAAGTGATAGTATTGCTCTCAAGTTGTGAAATTTCGGTTCCCTTTCTACAAGCTGTCTTTTGAATATAAGGCAAGTGTCAGGCCACGCTGGTCAAACGATATAGCGTTACACATCATTGGATACCCCATGAATATAAGGTAATATCAGAAATTCCACTAGCCTTAATTAGCGAATTATCAACTGTTTAAGTCACCACGGAAAACGTTTGTGTTCGACATGTAAATTTAAACGTAATGCTTTTATTCTTTCACTCGGGCGAGCCTTTGAACTATTTGATTAAAAGATGTCGTTTCCTGGAGCAACTTCGGCAGAGATTTTACTGGAATATGTAATAAATCGCATAAATTTAAGGATGCTGATCCACTCCTTACTTACTGAAATTGTTTTCCTTTTTTTAATGAGCAAATTGGACGATAATACTGAAGTCATATACATCATCAAAAACTGAGTTGTTTATAACAGACTATAAAAAATTTTTTTTTTATTAATATATATATATCTATATATATATATATAAATTTTCCAACTCATTACGTTTTCAGTTATATATATTTGCCTTTGTCGTTTACCTCCTTTTCATTAAGGAACGTCTGTTTAAAGTATCTCTTTCGAGATCCGGCTTTAGGAATCACAAATGACTTCGAGTTGGTTAGAATCATGTTTGATCTCTAGAGGCAAATATGTCACCAAAAACAGAACTAGTATTGTTCGATACAGGTGACAAACGCCTACAGTGGAATTACAACCTTCGTTACCGGTTTCGAACCTCTGGACATACAATCAGCGTCCATAGCCTAGTGGTTAGGGTGTCCGCATATGAAGCGGGAGGCCCGGGTTCGAATCCGGTAGAGGCCGGAATTTTTTCACTGTTCTATCATTCCATATCATTTCTCTCCTATTATTTTATCTAAAATTACATCATAACTACATGCAGCATGGTAGTTCAATTGCTATACTTGCCTTCATTTTACTGCCTTATATGTGACCTTCGATTAACACATTAGTTTTATACCCTAGTTTTATACCGACGAAAATTTGAAAAAAGAAAGAAAGCTAAAAGTCATTTAATAAAAACATGATTATAGAATTAACATAATCTGTGGTAAATTATCACTTTGTCTCTCTTTTTCTTAAATTAGAAATGTCATCAATTTGTCAAAACATCTGTGTCTTAGCATTTGTTTAAAGTGGTTAAGAATCAATGAAAACGTCTTACATTTCAAGTGAAGTTGATTTTATATTTTCTGTTCAATACCCTACCACCTGTCTCAATAATTACATAGCATAGTACTGGTTTTATTTATGGCGTACACATCACTTGATTCTGTTGCCGATACAGGTACAGTTTTCGTATGTTATGCGAAAAATAGTTGGTTTTTCTCTAGAACTTACTGCATTAACATCTCTTCAATACTGGGAAAGTATTTCGTCTGTTTCGATGGAGTTTAAACATAAAGGTCTTTCGAGTGGACAACCTCTCTCGTAAACTGCCAATTCATTTGTCCGTTCCATTTCTCGTTAAAAACTACATTTCTATTATTTTTATTCCTTTTACCAATTTGTTTACGGAGAATCGATGTTCGTTATAACCTTCATGGAATTTCTATGGAAACCAATGTGAATAGTTAAGTAACGCTTTTAAAATCAGAGTGACTACTTTGTGCAAAACTTTCGTCAATAGCATTACCAGTCACGCGGAGGTATTTTTGCGCATAATTTAACTGCCAAGTATATACGATGTTTTATTACGGTGGACTTGGCTTAATCTCGAATTAGAAAAGAGAAAAATTGTACACGCGAAAAAAGTTTTGACTCTGCGCATCAGATTAGGATGAAAATCCTCTTATGATAGCCCTGTAGCCTCATGTTTATATATAAGTCTCAATCATATGTGTAAACTGCAAATCTGAAGTTCTGAAAAAATAAAAAAATAAAAAAAAACAGTTTAAAAAAATCAATAAAAAATACCTATAGTCATATGGTAATGAGATTTGAATATTGAATGATAAATTGACAAATTTACAAAATTTTGAGATATTTCCGTCTAATAAAGTTTAATTATCGAATTATTTATAATGTTAAAAAAAAGAACGATGATATTTTTAAATATAATATCATATATCATCATAACAAGACAACCTGTTACCTCCCTTCCTCACCCCATCTCCAACGTTAAAGAAAGCAGATCAAGCAAAGTTAGAAGGGATAAGTCGAGGAGCTCCAAGAATATAGAAACCAAAGCAGAGTCTGAAGATTTTTTTGGGATAAAGTTGTTAGAATGTTCAAAATGGGAACCTTAGTTGGGAGAATGATATTACTACATCAATACTGTAATTATATAATTAAATATATCTCCTATTAAATGTCCCAATAAATACATTTGTTTGTTTCTAATGACATTTTATCTTTCTTTAAACACAAGTGACCATCTATAGGTTATACATTTTTTTGAAAGACATTTAATTCATCTCCATCCCACCGAAGTCAAGGTTTTCTCTGATCTTACAAAAACCTCTTAATTCAAAGAAAAAGAAAAACACAAAGACGAGGTCAACTATAGTTATTTACGCTTTGCTAAAATGCCGAATTTACTCTTTTTTTCTTTGTTTGTATGGCAAAAAAAATCAGCAAAATCGATACAAGAGTCTATATGAATAAAGATAAATAAATGGAGTAATAATGTGTTTTTAAACCCATATTCTCTTTATAGTGAAAGATGCTTTTGAAGTACTGTAATATGTTTGGTTTAAATATGGACAAGTGAAAGAACTTGATAACAACCAACTTGTGTATAACTTGAAAAGCTGGAGATTTGTTAGCAATTAAAATGATTTATCGTATCAGGTGTGGGCGTTATATTCGACTATACATCTCCAGTTTGTTAAGGTTAATCCAAATTCAAATATTCCCTTTTCGTAGATATCCGGTATGCATTTTAATCAAGAATCTTAATTAGAAAATATTCATTATACTTCTTGTTTCACTGAACTAATTATACACATGAAGCTTTTGTCGACATTCTATTCACGACTAAACGAACACTTTAATAAAAAACCGATCTTGATGTTAAGTTTGACGATGTTTCAATAATTAAAAATGTATCTTTGCATTTATTTTTATGATTAATAACTATATGAAAAAAAAAATTCATTTTCATACTTCTAAAATGGAATGAAAAAATAAGTTACTCGCTGTCTTAGGTTTTAATCGGAGACAAGAATCTCTCTCGATTGGTCATAGTTTTTACCAATTGTTACTTTGTAACCACATTTTTAAGCAAAATTGCCAACCAAAATCCAAACTGCTGCTTTAATAAGAAAGATTCCGTCTATTTCATAAGCTGAGTGTGTTTATTACGCTATAGTTGAACTACTGGTTAATCAGGTGAATAAACTGACTGACTTTAGTCAAGAATTTGTTTTTATTTGAAAACAATAAGTTTATTAAACACTCATGGTTTTTCCTCTCATCATCAGGGTCATTGCTCAAGTGAAAACCGATGTTGCATGAATAATTGTCCGAAACGAAAGATGTCAAGAATTTCCTTCTCGTCCTAAAATTACCATGGTAACTATTGTCAAGGATAAATACAATCATCGCCCCTGATTGTAATATGCACATGTGTGTTATAGCATTAGACATTTGCCTCATCTCCATAGCAATGCCTTTATTTATATTTATGAGCAACAATAAGCGTATAATTGAAGAAGAAAAAAAACGAACTTTTCCGAGATTTTAACGTGACATCAATAACATGTTCATTATGTATAAACATGGCCTTTTAAGCTCAAGTCACGTTCGGTCTCAAAAATGTCAATCTATTTTAATTGGAAGCAATTCTGTGACTTTACTTATATTCTCACCAAACTTCATAATTACCGATTATCTGCAAAAAAAGAGGAGAAAAAACGAAAAGAAAAATGAATTCATTGTATTATAACTTGATGACGTTAGTTTTACGTATCAATTATTCCGACAGCTTTAGCTATATATGTCCTGAAGCAAAACATGCCAGTTCACCAATAATTAGAAGATTAACTTATCAAACACCGATAAAATTTCTCAAATTTTATTGGTCAGATTAAAGATTGCTACAATTAATTGAGAAAGAAGGTTTCATTTCCAGGTATAGCACCATACACATTACCTTGTTATATTTTGTTAAAAGTTACTCAGTTTTCACCGGCAACAGTACCAAATTAGAATGATATCAAAAGAAATTCAAATTCACAATATCATATTAGCTAGATTAGTTAGCAGATGAGATATATTCTTGTTTGGTTGTTCTCAAGGTCATCAATTATGCTAATCGCTGTTGATATCTAACTCACGTAATTAACAAGATTAAAATAGTTCAAACTAAGTTTTTCGTCTTAAAAGTACAATGTGCCTTGTTATGAACTTTTTCCCGTTTATCATTCGTCGTTTAATTTCGCAATATTCGGTAAATTAAGAATTGAGAGGCCCAAAATCACAGAGTCAAACTAAAAGCCATTAGCGAAGATGCATGGTAGTCATACAATATCATCCATTAGGCTTGTCAGTTCCCAGATTGTAATTCGAATAATCAGAATGTATGACAATCTAAAACGTTGAGGAAATGATTTATATTTTGACAAAGATATAGGCCGCAATAAACTTGATTTGTATTATATGAAACGTCCGTTAATATATATTTTAACATAATGTGTGTTACATTCAATCATGATTTTAAGGTATGTTGATGTAATGATATCATTAAACAGATATAACATTGTATGTTATATTGATGTTATGATTACGTCACACAGACGTAACATTCTGAAGAAATGAAATTATTTCCTTTAATTGTAGTATAAATATAGGTTTATATGCAGTAAGCAAATTGCAATGGATTACAACGCAATGAAATGTAACTCGGTTAATAAATCAGCGCATCATATCAAAATGTTATTCAATATATTAGCGTGCGGCGCTGTGCTCTGATTATGCTATAAGAAGCTATGCAATGCTATGTTATGCTATGTTATGCTATGGTAAGATATGTCATGCTATGGTATACTATGTTATGCTATGCTATGGTATGCTATGTTATGCTATGGTATGCTAAGTTACGCAATGTCATGCTATGTTGTGCAAATACGAAGCCATGCAATATAACCCAACGCAATGGAAAAAGCTATGATGGCGAAGGTTAGGTATACGTTTGAATTTAACACAGATACGGCCTCCAGTTATATGTTGTGATGCAATGATGCCTGACAGGAAATAAGTTTTTGCTCAGAGGTTTCTCGTCCACTATTTGCATTTTGGAACGTATTTATTCGTAAAATATTATGTGTGAATTTGTCTTCACTATTTGTTACCGCTGCACTAAAATCTTAGACCATAACATTTTAATAAAGCTAAGACTATATTTTAATTGGAGTTTAATTAAAAATTCCTTCATTACAGCACAGTTAGTCTTCATTCTTCATTGTTTATTCTTTTAGCAATTGCAGAAGCAATACCTGATTGTGCTCACGTAATTTCATTGATGGAAATTGAACATCGCATGCATTCATACACCACCAGTTAATAAGTGGGGGCGTAAAGACAGAGAGAAGGACCGCTACAAGGGCTACTCTCCCTATCACCGTTCAAAACCAAGAAACATTCTGGCACTAATCCCTGTATAAGTGACCACATCATTTTCAGTCATTCATCTTCAGGGAACTTCAGGAGTAGTAGGACACTTTTCCATTGAAACCTGAAACAATGTTTAATTTTACAGTATATCTAACAAGCATAAATATTTAAACTGAAACTCTCCTGTCATAAATCTATCAAATATATCCTTTCTTCAGAAGATGAGGTGTTTTATAAGATACACTATACAAAACACCCTCAGTCCTTGAATTAATATGGATCACAACAGGATAGCAAAGTCATTGCACATATTTAATAATAATAATAATATATGTATGTATATATAGAGAGAGAGGTCGAAATGTAATGTCAGTTATAACAGTTCCGATCACCCTTGAGTAAGTCAGTCCGTGTAGCTCTACGTACTTTCACGGTCACATTGTAAAAGGTAAATTGAAATTTACGGTTGCTATATATTTCATTATCTAACATTATTACAACACAAAAGGAAGGCAAAGGACAAAGAAAGAAGGAAGGCTGATTTCTTCGAATATTCCACGTTTTCAAAAGTAATTTATCAACCTTAACGAGGGTTCTTACACGGTGAAGGTTACCTTTGACACATCAGTAAAGTCATTACCATATTTTATATGACGTGTTTCGCCTTTCTTTTGAATTATGTAGCGTGTTGATTAAAACAAAGAGAGAGAGAGAGGTGAAATGAAATTTTTCTCTAATAGTTTATTCAAGGATGGTATCTATTTCATCTATAGTTACTTACGAGGTTAGTTTCGCGCTTCTACGAGTCCGGCATTGAGATCAGCAATGAATATGTCTTACTTATATAATTGAAAAAAAACACCCTTGAACTTTCAAAGTTAACTGCCTAAAGAAGTCGTCTCGAGATGAAAGTACTACTTTTGGCTTCAACTTTTCAAAAGTTATTTAAAAAAAGATTCTACAGTGAACTAAACCAATAGGGAAATGTACAAAAACATCGGACAAAGTTGTGATTACTTTGAAGGAAGCCGATTAGTACTTCCAGCGCCAATCTACACTGATGTACGAGAGTTATAGTTCGGAAAGGTGTCGAGTTGTTGTGGGAATATGTTTTAGTTGTTCATAGATTCATTATAATCCTAACAGAGTAATTAAAGCTCTCAAAAGTACCGGTGAAAGCAATAACCCTCCCACCCCCCGCCAATCAGTTATGTTAGTTTTCGAACATCGTGGTTTGCTCAAAGCTGAATTCTTTAGTATACCTGTATGTGAATTTCTGCTCGTTTTCTAAATAAAGCGTTGTTAATTTTGATTTTTATTGATTTCTTTTAATCCTGATGTTTCCTTTGCTGGGGGAACTGAGTTACTTATAGAAAAGCCATCCAAGATACAACTACGGGCACGATAACCGGTGCTGTGGCCGAGTGGATAAAGGCGGTGGCATTTGAAGCAATCAGGCTTAGCAATCGGGGGGTTCGTGGTTCGATTCCCGGCCGGGTCATAGAAAGGTGGGTAATTTCATCCAAGAGCAGTCTACGGTTTTCCCATCTGAGATGACTCTCTAAATTGAAAAGAGTCCAAATTTGAGTTAAAATGTTGAATTGGAACCCACCCGACGTGTAAGTTGTAATCCATAAGCCCTTTATCGCTTAAGCGTCGTAAAAAAGTAACTGCTGCTGATTATTATCCCACGTTCACGGTATTGTTAGATTCTCGGATCCCATTCCTTTACAACGATACCGTTTCTCGCCTTGCACGAATGGGAAAGTATCGTGTTTGGAAGAATGGGTGGGAATTGGGAGAAAATTTATCAGTCTGTTAATAGCACGTGGTACATTACACAAGTACTTCATTTGACGGCATGAAGAGGGCGGTTGGGTGAGGGGGGGGGGGGGTTGGAGGGGTCCAAGGATGATAGAGGAGTGTGGGTATATTGGGACCGGACATGAATTTATTAAGTTTGCTTGAAATGCTCGAAATTTTAAAATGAAAAATTTACTGCTTAGTTTTGCATTGGAATTTTTTCATTGTTACTTTTCCTCGTTATATAGAAGTTAAAGGTCATGGGTGGACATAATAATAAAAGGTCATGGTCAAGGTTAAAGGCCATGTGTGGACTAAGTAACAATAAGATGTCGCAGGTTGTAATGATATACAAATTGATCGGCGTCTATTTGTTTGACGTTTCGTCTTTGAGACTGATCGACTCCCGCGTCCAGATGGTGCAATGGTGGTAGGTTCTGGATGCATCTCGACTTCAACTACCTTCGCAGGGACAAGGGAAGATTACGGGTGGGAGCGGAGGGTGCCTGTCGCTATTTAAGCAGTAAAAACTCATTTCCACTTAGCTTTTCACCATATCACTGATTTACATGTGCGGTAATTTAAACATAATCCCTTCCATTATACCCCTCCATGTAGGAAATATCTTTACCCAAACTAGATGACATGTCTGTCCCATGCCTCCCCCTCCCCCACCCCCATTATTTCCGGGATAAATTCATGTTGAGGCCATTGATCAGAGAGAACGTATGGATACCTTTTGCTTAAACAAATATGACAGAACAAGCATCCGTAGATTACGTCATGTTACATTGCACATTCATCATTTATTTACAGTAATCAAGTAACATATTGTGTACGGCAGAAATTGTCCATCCACGACTTGGTTTGTGAGTATGTCCTTTGTGTTGCACAACACCCTTATACAAATGTATGATCAAATTAACGACATCAAACGTCCATTGAATAAATGTAACTGGATATTCTTGTCTACGGTGGCATGTATGCAACATTCATGTCATTTGTGTAATAAAAAGCATCAAACTTTCCAATAAAAATCTAAAATACGTAAATTAGCCTACCATGCGTACATTTGACAAAAGTTGGGTTGATTCATTGTCCAACTTATCAATACAAATAATGAAATTTAAATGTGTAAGATCGGAATAAAACACCCCTATGTGTCATCCCTGATTGACATTGTGAACGAATGAGAAATTAAACTTTAAAAAATAAACTAATAACATTCGTTGAATGATCACTACATAAATTCCTGTTTCTAGCAAAGTACTACAAACTACTGTCACATTTTGTTGCTAATAAAGAAACTTTTGAACATTAATTTTAGGAATGTTATTTAAGTTAAGGTAATATTTTTGAACATATTATTTACCTTATTTTTTTTTCATTTATGGAAATAATATCAGTGAAATTAATTAAATTGTTATGTAATTAATGTTATTTTATTTCCCCCCAAAACCGCGGTTGAAATCCGGTGCGTTACAAGCACAATCCTATATAATTGTAAGTGTGTAAACTCATGTTTGCCATTCCTTAGGGTGGATGCAGCTGCTTGGCTTTTTCCAGACAATCTATTATTTTCACTTTCATACCCGCCTCATACACAGGCAATTATGTGTTTAAATCAACAAATTGTATATTCTACTGATGTTAGGCATGTTACAAATTGAAGAAAATTTTGAAATGACAAAAGAAAAATAGATATAGAAAACATAAAGTGTTAATTACAATAAAGAGAGATATTTACAATAAATTATGAAAACTGATAAAGTCCTAATTTAAGAAGCAAAGACCAGCTGCGCGATTGGACATCATGTCAATATTCCTCTACTCCCTCCCTCACTCTCTCGAACCCCTCCCTGTGTTTTTTAAAAATTCCAATAATTTGTTATAATTGACGCTCTGAAAAAATGGAGAAAATACTGTGATGATAGATAGTGAAGTCTACCTATAATGTAATCTAACTTACAACGAATATAGTAACGATAGTATATATATATATATCAATGAATTCAAGTTTAGGCTTTCCCTGTTTTATATATGGACCGTATTTTCTTCTGTATTTGCTTATTTACTGGCGAACAGTAATTTTCCTTTTAAAACGTTGGTAACGTTGTGTTTTTAAAAATTCCAATAATTTGTTATAATTGACGCTCTGAAAAAATGGAGAAAATACTGTGATGATAGATAGTGAAGTCTACCTATAATGTAATCTAACTTACAACGAATATAGTAACGATAGTATATATATATATATATCAATGAATTCAAGTTTAGGCTTTCCCTGTTTTATATATGGACCGTATTTTCTTCTGTATTTGCTTATTTACTGGCGAACAGTAATTTTCCTTTTAAAACGTTGGTATTTAAAACATTATCACATTACAAAAAAGACCGCTTTACTAAAGAAACTAAAGTTAAAGTTAACAAATAACGAAAAGAGAGGAATATCACTTTTTAGTGACTGGCATCCATCTCATACATACACCACTTCCTTTGCTATGGTTGTAGAGTACAGATGGACGTTTCTTAGATTAACTACCGAATGATCATAATTTGATCTCTTTTTTCCAACTTGTTTTTTGTAAAATACGATTCGAAAGAGAACCAACTTTATACACAAAGTGTGTACTAAGGGGGTGGTGGGTGTCATAGAGGGAGAAGGGGATGGATCAAGGATCTTAAGTATGATGGGGGCAGGGTGTTGCCCTGGGGTAACTGAAGCTACCTCTCATTTAGGGAGTTGAAGGGGTTCCTCACCAGAAAAAAAGTAAACGTTTAGACGTGAAATAATGCATTCTGAGGTATATATTGTTAGGCTATAAATTAGGTTTATAGTTAGGGCGACACACAAAACTGTGCGAATAACTAAATTGAATTCTTTTTAGGGGGTTGGGGGGGGGGGCGAAAAGACTGTACTCATCAACATCCCCTGGATCCCTGACTGGAGAGAGTCGATCCATGTGGATTGATTTCTTTGACACAAGGAACGATGTTTACAATCCATACTATAACTCCACATAAAACGTAAAATATATCATAATCCACAATTTGTACTCAATAATATAGATAAGTTATGAACAAATATAGTGCTGTGCAGTCTTCTTATTATAATTGAAAAATGGATGAAAATATAACGAATACATAATATGTAAATTAATAACTCTAGTCGATATACTTATCGAACTTTATGAAACTATTAACCAACTTTAAAGAAAAGAGTTCAAGTGAGATATAGTACATTTGAATCATAAAGAATGAGCAATCTTGAAATACTTCAGATATAACTTTTGCGATCCTAGCTATATACTCATCAACATTTTAATTATTGAATTTAAAATATGAAATAGTCAATTAATGACATAGATTGTGGTAAATGAGGAAAAACTTTCATTCCGAAATTAAAGTTATATTTGATATCCTATGTTATATTACATTATTTACAGATATGGAGAGGGGTGATGTACTTTTTATTTAATTTATTTTTATTTACATTGTTGTATTTTCCTCACGATTTGCTCCAACTTCGTGGGATATTTTCGCGAAAAGATCCCTGAAGTGAATTCTTCCTTCAAGCCCACATCTGTCTTACAATTCGCCAAAGTTAATCTCTAATGAAGCGCTAAACACAAAACACGTTTATTAAAAAAACATTCAGTTACGTTATCTATCACATAACTGCACTAAATCGCTAAAAGCAACAAATAAAGTTATATATGTTTTGATGTTATTGACATTAAAGAAATCCTTCAAACTCTAAACAAAATTCCCAGATTCTGTTCAATTCGATAGATTAAATAGGGAAAAAGAATTGAGATTTAGTAAAGATCGAAATGTCAAGAGCATATACGATACCTGTAATAACAACCTCATCAAGCAAAGAGCTGCCATGAACGAAGAATAAGATATAATGAAGGGGAAAACATAACGTATCATTTGAAAATCAGAAATTGGTTTTGAGCATTTTACAGAAATTGAAAGGAAAACTAGAAAATAATCAAACAAACAGAAATAGAAGAAATAAAAACATGAGGTCATTTCAAAGTATACTTTTAGTTCGATAAAAGCCGAGAAACTTGAATTTGGCTAAATTAAAAATGATGCCGAATTTTAAAGCTGTAACTTGTCAGAAAGTTCATATAGAAACTATACTGGTGATATTTGATTGCTAAATTACAACGCAAGTTTTATACTAGTAAAATGAGTATAGATTATAATATAGATATAGAACATAAAGGGTTCTCTTCTCCTGTGCAGCAAGAGCATTTCACTTTTACTATACCTTCATGAACTTTTGATCAATAAAATAAATTTGTTTTAGTTTTATTACCGCTACATCAAACTTCAAAAACACATGCATGTAGCAATCGGATTCCACCCATTTAGCAATCATGTGTCACCCTTTAAGAAGCCGCATTTATAGAAGTCAACCATAAACATTTACAATAATGATGTAATAGTGATGTAATATGGCAGACAATTCTGAGTGGATTACTGCTCTCTCTAGATGCCTCATTACAAAATACATGATTTGATGATAAATACAGACAGAAATATCATATTCTAATGGGATCGTTTTTTTTAATTTTGAAGAAACTTTCACTAATCAAATTTGAAGTTTTATGTTTTAGGATGTTAAATACATATATATTTCAAAAAGGGCGTATTGTATTATTATGAACACTTATGTTCTAATAAAGCAATCCATTATTACAGATTAACAATCAATTTTCACTTATTGAGCAACAGAATAGTTCTACACATGTATTTATATAATTTGTGTTTCATTCATTTTGCCAATAGCTTTTCCCTCTGTGGCATTCGCATTTCAACCATTAAGCAATCCCATTTCACCCATTATGAACCGCATTTAGCAATTACAATCAGTTATACTATAGTCAATAGTCGCTTTCTGCTTACTTATAGCAACTGTATTTAACCCGTTAGGAATCGCGTTCATCCGCATAGATAGGATTAAGATCATTGCCCCGTTTTGGAATGAATTTCTTTCATTTAGCGTAATTCCTATTTGATTATTACTTTGATGTCTAGTTAATGATCGGTAACTAATACAACCCAGATAATAAAACTATAATTTATCATTTATCAATCGCATAATTACTGGATTACGATAACTTTGAATTATAATTAATGATCGGTAACTAATGTAACCCAGATAGTGAGGCTATTATTTAGCATTTAGCATTCAACAATCGCATAATTTGTATATTATGGTTACTCTGAGGTAATGTAATGATCGATAACTAACGTACCCTTTACAATTATAATATTAATTATAATAATCATAAGAATTAGCAGTTATTTTTACGACGCTTAAAGCGACCACAAATGCTGGAGGAACCCGCAAGGGCTTATGGATCACACGTCGGTAACTAATTAACAGTTAAATGAAGTAAGAAAATAATTTCTATGTTAGGAGTAGGTCTATTTAATGAAATTAATGATTTAGAAACCTAGTAGTCTCCCGACTCTAAGGCTACTTTTATTTAACAATTTATCGGGTAAATAATTTTGACTAATAACCTTTTATTTGTATTTCGTTTGGTATATCATTTAGCCAATTAGCTAATTATTGATAAGCTGACGAACTTCGGGAGACGATTGTGTTTCCCGTTACTGTGCTGTTCACAAACGTTTTCTTATTTTCCCTGTTTTCGTTCTTATTTGAAACACAGAAGCAAAGGATTGATTTGTATGCTTCTTTGTACTTTCTGTTACGCAATGCATATATGATAGGATTCACCGCAGAGTTGAAGTAGGCCAGAAACTCCACTGCAGTTTGGTAAATAAACTGAACTTCTTCCGATGGCTCCAAGAGCGCGTCGAGGATCATCTTAGCAGATTGTGGTAACCAACAGATGATGAACAGAAGAACCACCAACACCGCGGTAACCGTTGCTTTCATCAGAGACTTCGATTCCAAACTTCGGACTTTTTCTTCATCCATACCAGTGCGTCGTCGCATAGCAACATCTTTCACGTGACGTTGTGCAATCATGAAGATGCGCGCGTAAGCGAGAAGCAGTACGACAGAGAGGGTGGGTGTAATCGAGGCCACGATAAAGGAATGGACCACAATGGCGCCGGGCTCATATTCGATATTTCCGCAGACCCACTTGTTGGGAGTATCTAATCCACTGAAGACCGGAACAATACTTAGTCCGATTCCCAGAAACCAGGCAGATGCGATAATAATTTTGCATTTTCCCTTTGTCATTATCAGTGAGTATTGCAGAGGCCAAGACACCGCGATCAGCCTGTCCACGGTTATCGCCATCAGGGTAAAGACTGATGCTCCACAGCAGGCGAAAGCCGGTACGAAGAATAATGGTCTGTATCCTGCCAAACAAGTCAACTTACTGATAACAACGCGGACGAATATGCCCGGAGGTAACGCAATGATACCTGTTAGTAGATCCACCACAGCAAGACTGCAGAGGAAAATATTGCTTGGGCTCTGTGT
>JAIPMN010002421.1:0-13092 GCA_020650975.1 Apostichopus californicus
TAGTTAAAACTCACCAATGCAATAACACAGGCATACAGCAAACTAATCAGTATCCTAGTTAAAACTCACCAATGCAATAACACAGTTATACAACAAAACTAATCAGTATCCTAATTAAAACTCAACTACGCAAGAACAGTCATACAACAAAACTAAAGGAAGTATCCTAGTTAATACTCACCTATGCAAGACCACAGTCATACAACAAACTAAACAGTATCCTAATTAAAACTCACCAATGCAAGAACACAGTCATACAACAAAACTAATCTGTATAATAGTTAAAACTCACCAATGCAATAACACAGGCATACAGCAAACTAATCAGTATCCTAGTTAAAACTCACCAATGCAATAACACAGTTATACAACAAAACTAATCAGTATAATAGTTAAAACTCACCAATGTAATAACACAGGCATACAGCAAACTAATCAGTATCCTAGTTAAAACTCACCAATGCAATAACACAGGCATACAGCAAACTAATCAGTGTCCTAGTTAAAACTCACCAATGCAATAACACAGTCATACCACAAAACTAATCAGTATCATAGTTAAAACTCACCTACGCAAGAACAGTCATACAACAAAACTAATAAGTATCCTAGTTAAAACTCACCTATGCAAGGCCACAGTCATACCACAAAACTAATCAGTATCATAGTTAAAACTCACCAATGCAAGAACACAGTCATACAACAAAACTAATCAGTATCCTAGTTAAAACTCACCTACACAAGAAATTTAGTCACACAGCAAAACTTACCAGTATCCTAGTTCAAACTCATCTAAAAGAATCAAGCCCTCCAGATTACTGCTAGAATCCCCTTAGAGATTAGATGAGAATGAATACTAACCTTTATAATCTGTTGCTCCCTGTTTCTTGCATGGTTCACTCTACGATTCTCTGTTTCGTATGCATCGTTCAAGCTTCGAGAGGCCTTCTTCTCTTCGGAGAGGGTGACGTTGAGACTTCTATTGTGACTTCTCTCAGCTTCAAATGCAGCTCTGGGAATCAAACAGGTCAAATAACATATTACACATGAAATCTATTGTAGGGTTTGTCAAAATTAACTGATACAAAATCTGAATTACTATGTTTCCAATGACAATTTAATTCAGAGGGGAAAGTGGTTGTGTTTAATGCAACAACAATTGATACAATCAGTAAACTGGCATACACAGTATCTTATCGTCTGCACCTTATTACATGGAGAGAGGATAGGAAAAAGTATTTCTTTAATCTTTTCCACTGGAGCAAGATTTACAAAGGTTCTAAATGCACAGTGCTTGACTGTACACAATTGTTAAAACTGGTTAACAACAAAACAAGTTTTACTTCTTACATCACATCTTGTGACACTTTCCAACTTACCTACAAGCAGCCCTCAATTGTGATGGGTTATTACTACTCCTCAAAATACAAGTCATATTTTCTTTGGAGAAGGCAAGGGGAGAAAAAACTGAATACGAGATGGGGGCTGGAACTCTCACAGATAGTCAACTCCCATGTTAGTTAAAGAATATTAACTTCATGCAGTTTTTCAGTTTTTCTCCAAAAAATATGGATGACCTCTTAACCTCATAGGTTAGTAGTTTCATACCTTTCACAGAAAACCTCTCCATGAGTTATATATCCACATGTTAGTTTGTCCAAGGAGATATTTTCAGCAAAATGTAAACAGCAATTAACAGTTATTTCACCAACTTTGGCAATCAACTCTTTACTATTATGTTCAGACTATGGCAATTGTAGGCAATTCAGGAGAAATCGCGTAAATTTCCTTATTATCTAAAAACAAAAAAATTTCTACTAAAAAAAACTCTTGCTTCTGTTCATATGGTGGTATAAATCAATGTGAATAATCTTTCGCAGTGATCAATTGTCGATAAGTTATCTCTACAAATGCAGCAAAATGAATTCAGAACAGATTTCCAAAATAAATGCTGTACTATATACCAGGTTTATGCTTATCTTGTCATGCACATTTTTAATGTGTTAGTATGGCTAGACTAGGTTAGATATCTAAAAACCAAGTCAAAACTACATCACAAAATAAACTTGTATCTTCGAACTGAAAAAGCAAAGAAACACCATTTTATGGTATTTATGGATGATAGCGGCCGATGGACAGAATGTGAACTAAAAATGGACCCCTTTTATTGACTTATTTCTATCAATAATAAAAAGCCAAAAAGTAAGAGGAAAATGTTAAAGCAATTAGTAATGTGATAAATGCTACCATGTGTCCAACTACTTGATTATATCTGTAAGATTTAAGAAGAAAGATCATCTTCAAATGCAATGTTTTGGTTTGGTTTGTACTTTTGTTTGATTCAACCTTATGTATGACAGTGGCATAGTGTTCTATTTTTTCCCATAATACCACATCCACTTTAAACTCCAAACTGCGTCTTTTTGCTGGTCTGCTTGGAGCACCGGAACGTCTCTTTTGGTGACACTTTACTACACTAGTTTTTCTGGTAGAAAACTTGCAGCAATAGCTTTTCAGTGTACGGTGGTATTGTTGCCAATTTAATGAAAATAACTCAAATTAAATTAGAAATCAAATTAAAAAATTAGAGTCATGCCAAAATAATAATGAGTCAGTAAAAAATCCCTTTAATTTTTACAAAATAAACGGATGCTTCTGCTAAAAGTTCGGGTAAAAGAAGAAGAAAGGCAATAAAGAAAAACAAAACTGCTGCGAACTTGAAAAGGAAAAAAAAAGAAATTATGACAACAGAAAATACATCCATGCTTTGAATGATGATATGCACACAGAGGCAACTTACAGTGCAGTGTCGGCCAAAATTCTGTTTTAAGGGTTGGAAGAGAAAAAATGGGTACACAAATGCCACATCAAAATACACAACAACAAAAAAACAAGACGGAAAAAATAGACTGCTGGTCAAAAGCCAAAACAAGGAAACAATTCATTTTTGAGGAAGCTATTATTTGAGAGAGACCAAGATGAAGAGTAGAGACCTAACAGATTTATCAAATGGAATATTAACACCCAGTTTGGACAATTTTTTCTATACTGTAGTGTTATGTCCCGCTTCAGAGCACTCGTATTGTCGGTACGTAGCAGTACGAATATCATGTTTTCTATCAGATCAAGGTTAGGAACTGTTTGTACTGACAATACCAGTGCTTTGAGAGCATGATATTGTAGTACAGTTTAGAGAGATATTAGCATTAGGAAATTGTCCCAACTGGCTGAATATTAAGCAGGAAATGATGAATATTCATTTTGAAGTAGGGAGAATTAAAACTTATTTAACTTTATGACAGTAAGAGGGACTTGTTTGAATGCTGCTGCTGATGCAGTGTGATAAATTATTAACAAATTAACTTCTTCTTCTCTCTTGCCACTTTCAGATGGATTCAATATAGGGGTTGCTAGGATATGATCATGTGAATGGGACATAATAAGAAACCAAACTTATGCATATTCATGTTGCAAAGAAGACAATTCTTTATTCTATGACAGTAAAGATGATTGCTGCATGATCTCAAATTTATTCCCTATCTGTCACTCTTTTCTTTTAAGATGGACCTAAAAAATGGTAAATGTCTTTAGCAAGCATATGAAATTTTGATTACTTGAATGGAACAAAGTAGGAAAAAAAACATAATTTAATGTGTGAAAATTCACATTGAAAGGGAAATGTAGGAATGATATTACATGACAGCTTGAGTGGGCTTTGATGAAAACTGCTTTGACTGAGGAGAATTATCGAACAGATTCAGCTTGTATCAAATTTCTCTCTCTCTCCAGCTTTTTCGCAAAGGATATGCAAGGAGGTGATTTCTTACAAATAAGCAACGGGGAGGTGCATGTTTGTTGGATACTCGATGGTCATGAATATTTCATAACCTATTAACATATCTTGAAATGGATAGTAGTAAATATGGTCATGAATATTCATTGACTACCTTGGTCAAGATTTGACAGAGATAAAGAAACATAAACATGCAATATTAACAAATATGAAGAAGGCATTTTTGTTATAAACTGCAAACAATGAGGAAAGCTCAAAAAGCAACACAAGGAATGGTTCCATTAAAAGTCAATATCTCCTGAAAATACTGATGAATGATTTCACCATATTGTTACGAAAAAGTTTCTAGAAATTTGATCTTTTCGAATAAATCGTACTGGTAGGACCCTTAATAGTTACAGGACGTTGAAGTGTCCTCTTGCAATATGAAAAAAGTATAAAGGAAAACATCTCATCCCCTTCCCCCTTATTACCTCATCAGCTCAATAACGTATACAAGAAAAACAAGCAAAACGCAGATAGTTTTGAGGTCAGGACAGTAACAGTGCTTCCCTACAAATCTTTCAGGTTTGGCAAAGTATCGGTTCTATCAGTATTCAGTATTTCAATACGCAATAACCTACATTTTCATAATTTACTTACGTGACATCTGCAAGTCTCGACTCCACTGCTTCCCGATCACCGATTTGTTTATCGATCTTGGTCAAGAGGTCGTTAAGCTCTTCCTGTAGCTCCTCCTCGTGACCTTTGACCTTCTGTAAAGCTTCCGACAGCTGCTCTCCCTTCTCTTTCTCCAATACGAGAGAGGTTCGCAGATCCTCCACCAGGATCCTCTCCTGACGATACTTGTGTTCCATCGTTTCCACTGTGTGAGATCATGGGAAGATATCAATTTGAAGTTCTGATGATTAGCAAATCCACCCAAGAGTATAAACGACTACAAGCAACTCGGCTGATTTTGACAGCCTTTTGAGCTCCTATCTTCTTTAGTGAACACATCTAAATTATTCTGTATCAGTAAAGATACCAACACGGCTCCTATATTCATCACTTTATGACGCCAATCCATTCACATGAAAGTATTGAGAGTATGGAAAAGTATGGAAAGTATGAGAGTATGAAAAGTATGGAAAGTATGAAAAAGTGTTGAAAATATGAAAATGAAAAAGTATGAAAGTATTGTGCATCACAGTGTTATACTTATAATAGTGTAAAATAGTATCTTAGAATATCAGAACACATCAAAACTCATAAAGGGCTGTAAGAATAACTTGGCAAGAGTGTAAAGTTGTCAACGTTACACCAGTATCAATATTAGAAGTGAGTATATGCTGTGTAAACTACAACAACATCAACAAAAGTAGACTCTGAAACTCATACAGGTTAAAAAGCAATATGAACATCATAAGATTGTAAAATATATAACAATTTCAATAAAAGAACTGTGTAAGATTCAGTGGATTTGGTCGAAAGTGAGGATGCCTCTTTGGATGCTAGCGGTCAGTGGTGTGACCTTTGACATTTCAAGGGGTCAGACTCACATTGTCGTTTCAGCTGCCGTTCTCTCTTGTTGCTCTGTTCCTCCAGGGCCTTCAGCTGTTGGGTCAGTCTTTGACGAGATCGCTGTAGCTCTTCCTGCAGGGCATTGTTTTGACTGAACAAGTCTCGACTCTCTCCGAGTATCGAGGACCTGTCCGCACCGTAGATCTGCTCAACCGCTGACTTGTGAAAGTTTTCCTGGGAAAAGGTGAAAGAAACGGGACGTAAACCAACTAATTAATAAGATAATAACGGCATGAAGATGAAAGAAGCGGGATGTAAACCAACCAATTAATGCTGAAGTAACAGCATGAAAGTTGAAACCCAATCAGGAATTTGAATCAGGGAAAGCCCATCTCAGAAAGGCAGTTAAGGGCATAAGCACACGTAATTAACAAATATTATAATAGAGACATTTATAGCAATCTCTAAAGGTTATTTGTGGAGAAATTGCAAACAACTCTTTTCTGTGAATTGCACGTGTAAATTTCATCCTTTTGATATGTACTTTGAATGAAAGTGAGAATAAATTGGAAGAGGCGTCATCTTTGGAGGCAACTTTGTTAATGTTTAACAGATTCTCTGCTCTTCATGCTTCCTTATTAAATCCAGAAAGATTTCTTCCTCAATTCTAATTTATTCATCTACCCCTACCCTCCTCTCTCATCTCTATTCTCATTTATTAATATCTATCATCTTCTTTTCCTACCTACACCGTCTCTCACTAACATCTTTTTAGTTTACCTGTTCTCTTATCCTCCTCTGTAGCAGTTGTACATCCGTTATATTCTGGTCTCCGCTCATAGCTACGTTGGTGGATAGCTCTGCCCTCAGAGCCTCCCTCTCACATTGGAAGACCTGTTGTATCGTGAGCAGTAACTCACCCCTCCAATCGGCATCGTCTTGGTTGAGATCCTGGTAAATGAAATGACATATACAGCAAACTTAACATCAACACATAGAAAAATAGGTTTAAGTAGACAAACGGTACAGACACATTTATGTGAAAACATTTGAAAAAGAAGTAGACAATGTCAGAAACGTTCTCCTCACTACCCATTCTGTCACTTATTTTTTTTTTTCTTTGTTCAATGTTCTAATTAATGTGACTGTCCTATACATCTATTTAATCTTTTCTAATCCTCAGATTTTGCCTCAGTTTGCCTCTGTGGAAGATCCTACTTAGATCGAAATGTCGTGCCCTTTACCTTTACTATATGTGCCTACACAGGTGTTTTTGCAGTAGATAAACAGCTTGCTAACATTTTATTATTTTCTTTCTAATTCTTCTCCTTTAAAAATACAAATATGCAATGAGTCTCAGTCAAAATTCTGGCTAACCAACACAACCCTTACATATAAAGTGCAAATAATCATAATAATAATAATGCTTATTTATATAGCTTATTATACCCGCAGTCTCAATGCGCTGAATATACAAAGATGTTTAAGTAGAGGCAATGTTGTACAACTGACCCTTTGGCTGCCGCTGAGCTGGGTTACAAGGTCCTTGAGGGATTGAATAGCATCCAGGAGGGCCCTCTTCTCATTCTCCCAGGCCTCCTGGAGAGAGCCGACATCGAGGCCCCTCTGGAGAGGAGTCCTGGGCATCGTCTGGTCATGTAAGTACCTTAGCTCTGACAGAGACAAAAGTGATAATCCTTCGCCCTTTATTCTGGACAGGATAGTCTATTATTGAAATGCAACCCGAGAGAGAGAGAAAAAAGAATCGATTAAACTGACAGAATAATAACACGTTTTCTAAATCATTTGCATATTTATAGGCTGGGTGCAAGTTCTTCTTGGACAATTGCCAAAAAATGCATTTGTCTGGTACCTAGCAGTTGCTTCAGAGCAAAGTGAACAAACCTTACCACACATAACCAAAACGGGTTCATATTTCAATTCAAATCTATTATAATAATTATAATAATAAACTACATTTATATAGCGCTTAATACAGCGTTTCAAAGCGCTTTACAAAGTAGGAAAGAGACAAAGGAAACCAAGGAAAAAAAAGAAACTAGGAATCAAACAGAAATGTTTTAAGTTGTCTCTTGAAAATACAAAGGGAGGGAGAGTCACAAACATGAAATGGGAGTTTGTTCCAAAGAGAAGGCGCAGCGACAGAAAAGGTACGATCGCCATAACGAGTGCGGGTACGTGGACCAGGAGTTAAATTGCAAATGCGCATGATAGGAAGAGCGAAGGGTAACAATTAATAGCTATATTTCACACCTTTGCAAAGGACACTGGAAGTTTGATAAATAAAAATTGTCTCATGGTGCTTACAGTGAGCTTGGTGAGCTCTTAAGCAAAGAGACATCAATTGAGACAGATCTATACAAGTAGAATCACTAAGAGTACCAACCTTTAATTTATCTGAAAGTCCTTCTGTGGTGGCATCACCACTGCTGACCCCGGAATCGGCCTGTGACGGCAGTTCCTGGCCGATACCGCCGGGACGTCCTCTGAGTTGAGCCAATTCTAGTTCGCTCTGCATCAGTTGATTAATATCTGCGAAGTTGAATATAAATTATTTATTGCAGTTAACAAACCAGCAGAACAAGAATAACATGGGAGTTTTTCTTGTTGCTTGATCACATGGTCCGTATGCAAGGCGGTCGGCCGTGTTTATGCGCGTAACTTTCAGTTACTCTTAGTAAACTCTTACCTGCTTATCAAATACAGTTTTTCAATTTCAGAAACGTTTTGATGAATCAACATTAGATCGCACCGACAGACACCTTGGAGATTATGCTCCAAATGCACTTACCGGAGAACTGGCTCATGTTCGCAGGAGACGTGGCCAATATTCTATCCACTTCCTGGCGGTGGTCGTCTCTGATCTTCGCCACTTCCTCAGCGTGGGCTGCCATGAGGTCGCGATTAGTCCTCAGAATGGCTTCTTCAAGCTCGTGCTGGTGGCGCTGTTGCATCAAGAGGCTCTCTTGCGTCATCTGTGCCCTGAGTTGTTCGATTCGTTCGTCTGCTTCCCTGGCCATGGTTCGTTGGATGTCGGCCACGTGTTCTTGATGTTGCTTCGTCAATTCTTTCTTGATCTCATCTAATTTCTAAATTCGACGAGAGAGAGAGAGAGAAACATAATACTGGTAATTGATTATTTGTTACCTTGAATTGATTCTTATCGTTGTTTTCAAGAAAGTACAGCCAGAGAGAACTACATATAAATAGAAAGTACAGAGTAAATACTACATATTGATGTAAGGTATGAATATTTTTGTGAGGTATGAATATTAATGAAAGATATGAATATTGATGTAAGGTTTAAATAGAGGTTACATACACATTTATAGTACACAGACACAACTGCCCCAACAATCTAGGAACACTATGGACACGACTGAAACCTGAGTGGGCAAAATGTTAATCGAGGGGAAGGGGGTACCAAATTGATCTTGTAAAGCCATAGTGAAATTGTGTATCTAATCCGGGTTCCTAATACATAAGAAAGTACCAACTCTCGTCAAAGAAATGGACTATAATCAGAAAGTTCTGTATTTTGCATCTGATATCTTGAAATAATGTATCACTGGTTGGCAGTGTGTACAAAATTACCACAGTTTCATACGTTCTTTCAAAATAGTGGGTTTATGGGTGGATCAAAAAATTCCTCTCGTATATTAGAGTGGTCTTTGAGCCATAGAGAACTAGGAAGGTTTGGACTATTCTTAAATTACAAATTTTCAACTTAACATGTATAAAAGTAAACATATTAAAAAAAATAAAAAAATAACCAAAGGACAGTTGTGTTTCATGGAAATGATATCCTGGGCGAATGTGACAGCTGGTCACCATGGGAACTAGACAAAAGAAAATAGGTAGTGGACACTCTCAATTTTGTTTACTTTAAATTTCCATGAGAACTGAAAAGTAAACCACAAAATCAATCAAAGGCCACTGTATCCAAAAGGTGGATGGGGAGAGGGATGTTTGATATTTCCCTCAAAGGTATCACAATGGAGTCACCCTTGCCTTCCCTTATCCCAATCCATACCTCCCCCCTCTCCCCCTTCCCCCACCCCAACAACCTAACCCTCTCCTCCACCTCTTACCTGTTGTAATGTCTTGCCCGGTGACAGTTTTCCAATGTGGGTCAGTTTGCCCTCATAATCTTTCTCCAGTTGTTGTATTTTCTTCCAGTCTTCTTCTTGGGCGGCCATCATCCTTTCGATTTCGTTCTTGTGCTCCGCCTCTCTCCTCGCGGACAACTCCTTGTGTTTCGCTTTCAGGTCCTGTATCTCTTTGGTATGACGATCCTGCACTTCCTCCATCCCGAACAGCAGCTGTTGGTTCTGTCTCGGAAGGTCCGACACCTGGCTGAGCTGCTGCTGGGCCTGGAAGACCGTCTCTTCGGCTTGGTCCACCTGTATCTTCATTTGCATCAACTGAAGATCCTTGTCCTGTTGAGGAGATGTGAAGAAAATGTAGATTGAAACCATTTGGGGGGGGGGGGGCATTATTCAAAACCAAGTAATATTCAAAATAAACATTATTACTTGCCAAACTAAGAAACCCTTCCAGATTTTGTCCACCAAATATATTGTAATTATCAAACAGCTACCGAGTTCCAAATCAAAACTTTTTTTTGCTTAGACAATTTGGATATAAGTATACATCACAAGCTAACATCAAAAGAGAAACAACTTTTCAAGCCTTCTGTTTATTTCTTTACATTATTAAAATCAAAGTTGATTCACCAAACTAAAAGTAATTGAAACTGGTATAGCAAATTTTTTATCAAAAAGCAAAACAAAAGTTACCAAAAAGATGACAGTAATAAAAACAAGTCTTCAATACCATAAACAGGTCTTAATATCATTGCCAAGATTAGCCCACTAGAAAATTACTGACTATTCAAAAGAATATTTTTTTGTCTTTGGTTTGTTTTCTCCACAGAACTAATCCTAGACATATAAGACTGATATTATGACACCTTTCATGACCACGAAACAATCTTGAATTTATTCCTTTTCATCGATTCTTACCTCCATCTCCTTCTGTAACCGGTCCACCGTCTCCTCTTGAATATTTTTGTCTCTGCCAGGACTTCCCTGAAGGGACATCAGTTGAGCTTCTAACTGTGCGATCTCCCTCTCTCGGATGGCGAGCAGTGCTCTGAGCCTCTTAAGCTCCTCCTCCAAATGCATCTGATTGGATAGATCAAGACAACCAGTTCATGAATATTTATACTAATAACAAATGAATCACCTTATCGTAGCGGATATGCTTAACTATGAGGATATTTCCGATGGATGGTGCATTTTATATGAAGAAAAGAACACACTTCCTTCACATACAATCCTTCACAAAGAAGAACATTTCCTCCTGTGGATATATCCTAGCGAGGGTGTGGATGATTGGATGCAGGAATCTGTGGGGCTATTCACAAATAGCAGCAAAATTTAAATAAAAATAACAGAAAACAGATTGATACAATAACACTCTTTAGTTGTGAGAAGGTGGCACCGATCTTACACCTGAGTTTATTCATGCAGTCCATTTTCACCCCAGAAAAAGGACCAACTAACCTGTTACATCTAACCTTCATCCCACCCCATCCTCCCTCCCTCCCCTCCCCCTTCTGGACATGATGGCATTTTCAATATCATAACTAGGACTAGGGGAATGAGTTTATTGTTGACTTTATTTTGCTGCCCAGAATGTGATGACCATGTGATGACCATGTGATGCCATGATGTGATGCCAATATCATTACTAGGGGCAGGCGAATGAGCTTATTCTGACTACGCCTCCGAAATATTATGAAGTTTCTCGTGGAGTACCGTAGTTTCGCTAGACCCCTGCATCGATTCTTCTCTTTGTTGTCGGTCTTCTTGACGATCTGTAATTTGTTCGACTTGGTCCTTCCATTCGTCAATCTGGTCACGGAGAGATGCAATCTCCTCGTCTTTCTCTTCAAGATTCTTCTCTAAATCTTCTTTGAGGGCCGCCTATTAATAAAAATATATAATTCAATATTATTGAGAGACCATAGACTTACTATTAGACATAAGTTGCCAGATATTGAAAACTATCCGCATAAATCAGTCCAACAACTTTTACAATATATAAACCAGCCCATGTCACAAAGTGAAAATTGCCAAACATGAAATTCCCCTTCAAAGTCACTAACCATACAGGTAATTATTCAACAAATTTGTCACTTTTTTTTTTTGTGGGCCATGGTTTCAAGCACCCAGTTACCTTTCACAAGCACATTCTATCTCCCAGATATTCTGACGTTTTGTAAAGATCCCTGCTTTCTTGGCGACAACACTAGCAGAAGAGTATAATACTGTTCATATATATTTGATGATCAGAAAAGAGTCACAGTCAGCTGGAATCCTTGAGGATAGCTTACACCTTGTTGTAACCCTTTGTTCCATTATAGTTTAGAGTAGTACCGAACTTTGACTGACAGTATTTAGGAAAGAACTGTCCCACGTCCCATGACGCCCCTTCCCCTTCCATGCCCCCTCACCCCCCTCCCCTCACCCTTTTCTACTCTGGTAAAACAGGCATTCTTCCCAGCAAACACAATTCATAAAAGCTAATCCAGCTTACATCTTCATTCTCCTTTACATCTTCCAGCTGGTCTTTGACCTCTTCTAGTTCTCTCTGGGCTTCCAAGACCTGCGATGTCAGTTCGTCTATCTGTTGGTTCTTCTCCTCGATCAAACCTTCGGCGAGACCGTCCAGAGATGAGCTCGGAGGAAGATTGGCGAGCTTCTCCCGGAGAGATCCCAGTCGATCCTTTAGATGAGAGGAGAGAAGACATAATACTTCTCCATGGTCAGATAATCGATTAAAGCGAGCTATCAACAGCACTCTTTCTTTGAAACTGAGAGTAAGAATGTCCCTCTATAAGGACCTACCTGAGAATAAGGTTGGTGGGGGGACACTGTGAAAATTCCCCATAATGCAGGGGTGGTGATGTGGGAGGGTGGGGGTGGGTTGGCAGGGCATAGGAGATGCTTTCATGAGCAATACCAAGAATGCCAAAATTGATTAAATTTGGGTTTTTTTTTAGGGTCCACATTTAGGATGCATTTTAGCAATGATGTGGAGATGCGCCCTTCCTCCTACCTGAAAAAAAAATCAGATATCTTGGTATTCTTTATATAAATCACCAGTCAGAGAGGGTGACAACCTCCCTTCCACTCCAGTCCACCAACCACCCCCCTCTTTTCTGTGATTTTACATGATCTGAGTACTAGAAATTACCTTCAGGTCTTTATTCTCCGCGACGAGAACACTCTCGGCTGATTTCTCCTCCGGTCTTGTTGCTCTGTTGGCGATGTCTAGTTGTAGATTCAGTTGAGAGATCTCGTCTTCTTTGCTGACTAACCCGTCTCTGAACTGATCCAGTTGCTCTTCGAGGGCTTTTATCTATATGGCGAGCAGATTGAGAAACCACGTCGAACAGATTAAGAGATGACATTGAGCAGATTAAGAGATGATATGCAAGGTGGGCAAAGTGTGTCAGATCAATATCATGCCCACTCCTACTCTTTAGCATCCAGAATATTGGTCATTACATCAAATGACAAAACCCGTACCCACTTCTCGCCACATTTTACTAAAGTAAAAATATATGCTATTTATTGGTAAAGATGCAAGGATGATCTCTTCCCAACCAAACTGACTGCAGTAGATAAAAACTGATCAACTTCATAAAAAAAAAGAAAAAAAAAGGAAAAAAAAGTGTTGACAAACTTATTATCCCCCGTAGGACC
>JAIPMN010002421.1:15651-52578 GCA_020650975.1 Apostichopus californicus
CCCCATGACATACAAGCCCTCTCAGCTCAATCTCTCCATTTTTACCTGCAAAAACTGTTTGTTAGCCTTGAGCAACTTATCAGCTGCCAATCTCTGGTCTTGCAAGTCTTCTACCTCCAGGTTTTTGTCTTCAATCTCCTTCTCCAGTTTAGCCAGCTGTTCCTCGACTGAGGACTCCACCAGTTCGATCTGGTTCTTGTAACTTTCTCGATCTTTCTTGGTTTGCTGGAGAAGATCGTCAATCTCTTTCTTCAGCGAGGTATTTTCCTGGTTGAGATGGGCGACTTCGTTCGCCAAATCTGAATCAAACAATAGGGAAGAAAATAATCATAAAAAAACATGAACAGCCAGTTTTGAAATGTAAATAATCATTAAGCTAGGCAAGAAATTGAAATGGAGAAAGTTTTGTGTTAATATCAATATTTGAATGAATCATGATTTGAGTCAGTAGGTTTTAAATTCAGAAGAATTACCACAAATTTCCTGACTCAGCCGTCAAATAATGTGACTTTCATTAACTTGGTTTTGTATACTGGTGTAAATATTCAATATTTATACTAATTGCAATGTGGTATTTTACTGGAAAACAAAAAAATTTGAAAGCCAATTTCAGTTGTGATATTCATCTTACCATGAAAAAAATCACGACAAACAAAACAAGAACATTTGGGAGCAGGGGCAACATAGGGGTGATGGGGAGGGGGTGGGGACCTCACCCTCTCACATTTGTGAAAAAAACCTGAAAATCAATCTGGCATTTCATGTCAACATTATTTGACATGAAAATGCCAGATTAAATTTCATAAATGATTTAATATCAAAACTAATTTTCAATGTTAATGTAAACAAGGTATTGTTAAGGTGCTTCCAACATCACAGATTAAAAGAAACAACAAACCCTTCCTCCCCCTACTCCCCCTCCCCACCCCATGGGTAAGTAGTAAACAAAACTTCCAACCTCTTTCTTTTCCATCCAGTTTTTCAATGAGTTGGTTCTGTTGCTGCCTGAGTTTCTGGCATTCGGCCTCTGCGGCTATCTTAGCGTTCCGAGCGGTCTCCAGATCCATGATGACATGTAACTGTTTCTGTTCCGAGGCTTGCAGAGACTGCTCCAGGTCATCTGTCTGGGCGTGCATTCCTTGAAGTAAACCTAAACCAAATCAGAAAAAAACCAAAAGAGGCTTAAAATGTCCACAAAATTGTGCAGCTAAGATTATAATGTATTAATTACTTTAAACAGAATGGAAAGTATAACTTTTGTATCCATTTGTCTTGATATATATATGATAATGATGGAAAAGAGTGGGATGCATGAGAATGGGAGGGAGGGGGGAGGGGATGGGAGGGGGAATGAGTGCAAAATGACTGGATGGGCACTGTGAGAGAAGTTTGAAAAAGAAATTATTGCAAAACAGACAACATATGTTAAAAAAAATTCCTTCTGGTATTATTCAGTTTCTTCACAAAACCATTGTTTTCTTTTCTTTCAATATGTTTTAAATGTGCTTAATTAAGACTTTTGTGTTGCAATAAGACAAATGTAATTGCTCTAAGCCCATGTTTGGAGTTCAAATTTTCACACATCTTATCTTACTGGTGCTTGTCTGTCAAAATGATACTTTCTGTCAAAATGATACTTGCAGATTAAGCCCTATTGAGTGAGCAGAACACATTTGCATGTTTTCCGCTACTTGAATATCTGTGATAGGATAGTGTCACCTACACCATGCCCCACTACTCAGCCGAAGCTTCATAGCCATAAATGGAACATTAACGTAGGCTAGAAGGGATTTTAACATCCATCAGTACTTTCTACTCAGATTCCAGGGACTTTCCCCAAAGTAAGGTATAGATACAAAGGATCTCAGCATGTTACTCCGTGTCAAGTATTGCAAGTTGCTAAATTAGTGCCAGAACCTTAGACTATATACCTTCACTTGCCTATATATAGCTTCATGAGTTGTACTGCAATATACCTCATTTTTTTCAAATGAATAGTATATTTTGGAAGTATAAATGGTTACAATGTCTAATACTGGTTAAAACTAACAGTACTATGAAAAAATTTGAGTACAATTGATGTTCCAGTCAAGGGAAAACACAAGATATCACATATAGCTTAAATTATGCAAATGAGCTATGAATATTCACATATTATCACCTATCACTACATATCTTGACTAATAGATGAATTATTAATGATAGTACCATGTAGGTGGGTCTGCTGTAACTTTTTCAATTTCTCTTTCCTGATTTGGGGTTCTTCAATATTCAAGTTTATAGACATGTAGGAATTACACATATAGGCATAATTTGCATATATTACACAAGGAACTGTGAACTTCAAATTTTGCAGCCCAACCCTTGCAATGGCAAAGAGGGCTTAAACAAATATATTTCTTCCTTATGGTAGTTTATAAATAGGATGGTCTGTTTGTTAAGGTGAATGTGTTATTAATTTCCTACTTATATTTTGTGACTGGTGGTAAGGTATTGACCTGTATAGTAATTACCATATTGCCTATTGATGCTAAACTACAGTCTGCAGTCACTCAGTAAAGAGTGGGTCGGGCTTGTGGGTATTCCAGTTTGCAATTTCTCTCTCTTTTGACAGTGAGCTGACTTCATATTGTCATTATTCATTTATCCTATCACATGGGAACTTACAGTTAACTTGCCCAAAGAGTGGGGGATCCCCCTGTCAGGGGTGTAAAGTGTCACAAGGGATGCAAAGACTCAGCAGAGAGGGGGAGGGGAGTGGAGTGGGTGGAGGGGGGGCACGGGTTAAAGAGTCACAAACTCTCACCTTGAGTTCTATCTAATTCAGCAGTTAGTCTCTGCCTCTCAGTAGATTCCTCCTCCAACCTCTCTTCCAACCTTTCAGTTTCAGCTCTAAGACGTGAGTCTGGCTCATCGCCGGTGGGAGATGTCTGTTGTAATTCTGACTGCGATGCCTGAATTGGTTCCTCTATTCCTGACAAACCAGTCATCCTCTCTAACAGACTGTCAATGGATGCCTGTAGTCTGTTATTTGCATCTGAAGGAGACGAAAGTGGTCGCGGTGGGATGGTCCAACAAGGTGAGTCATTATAATTTCACCAGTAGTATCACAGTTGTATTACAATTGTAACAGCATATTTATAACACTTTCTAAATTCATAGATAATTTGCTTTTATCAGAAAACATCCGTTAATTATGTAAAAACACAAAATAAATATGGAAATACTCCTGTGGTTTATACAGTGTACCAAATTAACCCCAACCCTGTAGTAAGGTTTGACATAGTTTTGACAAGAGCCATGATCTTATGAGCCATCGATAGACAAGGTGGGGGGTAGGGGGGAGGGGGAAGGGAAGGCACTGATGGCAAATTTAAGAGCATGGTGGTGCAGTTTTGAATTTTCATACCGATGTACAACAAACTATAATTCTTACAATGTGTTCAAAGCACTATTTAAAATGGCGCATAGAAATTTCAGATTCCCCATTCACTCTCCTGATAAATGACGGGTTGCTTTCCTGACATCTCACAGATTCATCTCACAGACTCATCTAGCGTAGAGCTAATATTTTTTGTGATATTGATCAAAAACAAACGTACGATTGACATTTTGATTGAATGAATAGAAAGGCCTACTATTTCTTACTTTACATACCTACTTACGTTGCATACACACCTACTTAATGAGTAGGTAAATACATGTAACTACTAGGAGTTACTTATATACCTACTTACATTACATACACACCTACAGTACTAATGAATAGGTAAATACATGTAACTACAAGTAGTTACTTATACACTTACTTACATTATATGCACACCTAATTACTTAGTAGTTAAATACTGACATACATACTAATAACCTTTCTATGTAACTAATATGTATTTACATACTAATAACCTATCTATGTAGCTAATATGTACTTACATACTAATAACCTACCTATGTAACTAACATGTAACTTACATACTAATAACCTACCTATGTAACTTACACAAAATTGTAGATCAAATTGTAGATTTTGTAGTTAATCTGTTTTATCGCTTTACTCTTCACCATTGCTTTTAAATCGTTTTTTGATCTCATATTCCTGTATATATCTGTAGATGGTATATGTATTTACTGTTTTATGTATTTACTGTTTTATGTCGTTGTATATTCTAGATTGTTTGTAAAGCGAACGGATGCATCGCGCGTAGTGCGCTATATAAGATTTAATTTACATTACATTACATTACACATTACATTACATACTTACTTAGGGAAGAAACTACTACTTACTCGTGATGAGTTCCTCCCCATCTGAATCCAGGTCAGGGCCTGCAAACATACTCTCGGCTAGCTGTTGGGACAGCTCCAAGCCTTCATCACTCATGTTAGACAATAGACTTGTGTTTGGACCAACATCATTAACATCACCTTAATCATGCAAGGAGGGGGGGGGGGTGGGAGAAAAGAATGAAATTTCAGTCAATATCATTCCAGTATCAATCACAATATAAGAGCAGATTATTTTGCAAGCCACTCATACTGTATTTAATATTTATGATGATATTGCAAATCCTTCACTTAGAGCAAAGCTTATTAAGAGCCACAGATGTAATAAATTATTTTATGTAGTCGATCACTATCTAGTTCTGTAAATGAATATTCTGAGCCTACTGTGATCATTCATTTGCTGAAGATACATAAACTTATGAGAAATGAAACAACAAAATGTGGAAAATATATATATCATATTGTACAGTAGATGAACAGATATAATGACAGTGTGTTCCAACTTACCACCTCCCACTGCACCTTCCTGAACCCCTCTGTGACCCTCTTGTGCCTCCTCTGAAGGACTGCTCTTTCTCCTGCCCTCCAGGTGAGATAACTTCTTGTTAATGGTGTCTTCTGTTGCAATTACTGATTTCACAGCTTGTGACAAGACTTGCAAGAGGTGGTTATTGGTTTGCTGCAGATTTTCCCTAAAATGCAAAACAATGAAGGGAGAGAAGAAAAAAAAACCCAATTCATTCATTTTGACCTACAAGTACAGTATGAGATGTTTCAATCTTCCAAACTACCCATCACTTTTAAAGTGACTTAATTCCTTATTAAAGTACCCAACACTTTTTCAAGTGATGCCCAAAATACCCATCACATTTCAAAGTGATGCCCAAAATTACCATCACTTTTTAAAGTGATGCCCAAAATACCCATCACTTTTTAAAGTGATGCCCAAAATACCCATCACATTTCAAAGTGATGCCCAAATGCCCCATCACTGTTCCAGTGTGACTTTCTAATGCCATTTACATGTACAGCATCTAAATTCAACATTTAATCTATCCATCAGTGATGGCTACATTAATTCTTAGAAATCAACTTAACAGGATGTTGCCATGGCAACCCAACCTGGCGATGTATCTTACCATTGTGGGTGGTTTCAAGTTACTTGTGTCAATCTAACTACCTCCATGATCTAACAAGGCTTATATATTTAATATGAAAGCCATAAACGAAGGTACTGGAAAGGGAGCATTCAGCAGAAAATGAAACAGATGCCATCAAAATGTAATAAAGATGTAACATATTTGCATTTTACAGGACTGTGTCATCATGATAGAACAGTAAACGATACACTTCGGGCTCGTAAAAGAACTGGCGCCCAATTGCAGCTACAGTAGATGCATATAACATCAGCTCTAACACTACAGTACAGTATGTTATGTGATTAAGTCACAAAGATGAATATATACCTCTACATATTCAATAGCATTGTTTCAGAGGATGTATTTTGACATTGTTGTTTCTTCCTTTGGCGACTGAATATTTCATAAGCTAAAGTTCAGAATGGGCAGCAAGTATGGAAAGACTTACAGCCTTTGCACATCCCCAGCCCCAGTCCCCCATTCCCATCCCCATCCCCTCCCCCATCCCCTCCTTTGGCTAGTAGTGAATCCATACTTATATCTATCAAGAAGCTAACTATACTCATCCTACTGTAGTGGATTTGTACTCGTATCCATATCAGGGGCCAATTTGAATATTAGCATAGGAACTAGTGCAAACTTATCTAATCATATTCATACCAAGGGGGAAGTTTCCTTTTACGTGTACTCATGCTATTGTACTCGTACCACAAGACCCCCGATCCCCACCCCCACCCTCACCCGTCAACTGGACAGTGTTTGTTTCCAAGTAGTAATAAAGAAGTTTAACCCCTGATCGACCTCGCGAGAGGTCCTGCGGGGGGATACTAGATTTGTTATCAAAGAAAACACAAGGATCAGTTGTCTTTGTTGAGCCAGGGAATGGCTGATAAGTGTTCATTTAGCGATAAATACTGTACCTTTCATTGCCGATCCTATCCAGGTCAGATCTTAACAGTGATATCAGGTTATTGGTCTCTTCATTCTCTCGTTCTCTCCTAGCTAGTACTGTGTCCTGTTCCAGGCCTCTCTTCACTAGCGCTGCTTTCTCCTCTTGAACCTTGTGATAGAAGTAACGAAAAGAAAACAGATATTATTACTATCTTCACCTGCTCCGACACTCGTCATAAGGTCTATCTATATAACAGATTTACTGGAATACACAGCATCCAGCTCGCTATACCTGATATATAACCGATTTGGCATCATGTGGCATACGGTATGAAATCTTGTCGAATGTGGCGATTCAGAGGGATATGGCTGATATTGAAAGGCGTCTGTTACTGGATTCTGTCCAGACCGTCCAATGTGGTAATCCGACATGATATGCCTAATATAACATCAGGTGATTATGGTGCCCACATTTATGAAGACTGTTCTGGTGTTATTTGTAAACTAAGACAAGACTTATCTACAAGATGTAACAAGCCTAAAAACATTTTAACAACATTTAATATCATTACCTACATTAAAGAAAAGGTTCCATACATAATTCACAGCTATAGAACTGGTCCCCCTTCCAATCTCCCCCCCTCCCCGGTCCACCAAAAGGGTTGTGACCCTTTGACCTCATCTTGTTTGTTAATTTGTTAGTTGCTTTGCAAATTTTGGGACAAATAACTACTGTCATAACAAGGGGTACAAATTGTCGTCAACTTCAGAAACAAATATGTATAACAATATTTTTCAATTATGACAGCAACTTGCAGCAAAATAAGTCTATCAGAAGTATTGTTGATGTAATTTGTAAGCATTATACAGCAAAATCAGCCAGCTTTTAAAGTTATGCATACTTTATATAATTCTGACTAGCTATTTCATATCAACGGTAAAACGGTTCCTGGTATATACTATTATAACCATGTGCACTAGCTCATAAGTCTGATGTAAACAGTCAATACATTGCTGTGCATGCATACCCATCCGTATTGTATATGCTTCTCCAACCTTATCTTCTGCTTAGACAATTAAATACACCTCAATATCTGATTGCTTCTGGGATTGTTAATGACTTAAGGCACTGAGAAATGACATTTTAGGAATGAAACTATATGTCAGAGTAGCTTCCTAACTCTGACAGATGTGTTTTGCAAGAAAACAGGAAATAACTGACTCCTATCAAAATGAAAGGCTTTTAAACTATCGAAACAAATTATTTAGATAACTAGGGAATTCATCATTATCTTCTTAATTCACCAACTGAGTTCATTGTTAATTGTATGCATTAGGTTTATACTGTACTATAGTATGTGTACACACTACATATTGTACAGTAGTGATTCATGAACATACTGTACGGATCTCTCTGCACAATTAATAAGCGACAGTTAATTAAAACACAAGTTTTCCTTTGAAGAGGATCCATCATCCTCCTAGGATTTAAACGTCAGACACTTTTACATAGTATTTACTATACTGTACCTAAATGTATACAGTATTTGTACAGTTTACAATTAGGTATATACATGAAGTATACAGGCTTTTCGCTGAACTGTAAATTTTATATTAATAGCTTTTCTAAACAGCTTTCCTCTCTTAAGTTAAAACATTAATCAGAATTCGATTCAGTTTCACAAAGAAATATAATATATACACAGAGTCTCTCAAACCAATATCAAACAAAAACATATTCTGTAATCAAGTCACATAACAAATTTTGCAAAATAATTTTGATATTTGAGACATCTCTTTTTAATACAGTATCTATCATTGGGCCACTAAAGATTGAACAGCTGGATTGACTTAATAATTTAACATGTCTTTAGAATTAAAATAAATGACAATTCTTGGTTTATGATATTCTAAGAATTTTGAATAATGCAAAATATTGCCCAGATACCGCCTTCCCCCCCCCCTTTTTTTTCTAATCACCTTGCATAGCAGTTTGACCATTTTGCACAGTTAAGCATTTTGTGATGTGATACTGGATAAATTAAACCCTAAATGAGTAAACAGCAAACAGTGTATGCATCCCTGGAGGTACAACAGGTGAATATGACATGATTGTATAAAACACATACAGTATGTACTGTACACATACACATTGTACTGTACACTTTATGTTACACATTGCAATGCACCACGATAAATGCAATACAATATAGCTCTACTGTATTATCACAACACACACACGCACACGTACTGTACGATGCATAAAATTCCCTTCATACAGCTTCTACACATGTGCCTTCCATAATAAGTTATCCAAATATTATATTGCCCTACATAATGAGACGTGTAAACTGTACACAGATCTATCTAAACCTCACGTGAAGCGAGTTCCTACGGTAACACAACAGACATTTTAAGAGTACTATTCAACAGCAGACAATATGGCCATTCTCTTGAATCATGGCTGTGATAATGTATGATCAATATCAAATTAAAAGGAAAATTTAATTAGAAATTTGTACAAATTTTGAGTTTGCTGTCTGTTTATGTTGATAAGATAGCATATACACGGTTTATTTTTATAGCATTGTACAACTTAGGTTATAATACCTCCAGTTGCTGGTTAATACCTCGACCATGCTTGTAAATAATTTCCCCGACAAACAGTTCTTGACAAGAGCATGGTAAGTAGCTGTAACATGACACGACCGAGATCGTCTTTGACGTGACACGTCTCTCTCTCTCCATTTGAATTAACACAGACTCCTACGACGACAACGGAACACAAATGATAACAATGATATTCTCCTCATTTCTAGCAGCTTCAACTGATCCACGCTGTTGTAGTCCACTTAGAGAGCGTTTTACATCGCTACAGTGACGAGAGACGGTTACCCTGTCGTCGTCATTTTCATCTCAGCATGGCGGGAGATAAAAACAAACTACAATCCTCCATCTATACTGTACATGCCGAAATAAAACCAGACTCCGCCAGCTCCGAGATGAGAAATTATACTAAAGTCACAAGATAAATACGACCTTTAGATCTGACAGGCTTTTCCCCCGGTGATGAGGTATATAGACAACTATGGCGATATCAGTTTCTTACTTAGCAGTTTTGCGGAACCTACTTCAAAACAACGACAGTTTCAGACGTGACGTAGAGTCAGAGACAAAGACAGCTTGGGACGAGGAAGATCTTGAAACAGTGTAACGAGAGAGACAGGTTGAGAGAGGAATGAGGGATGTGCAACTCTGCATCAGCATCATCATGTTGTAAAACATGAAGCATTGATCGACTCTGAAGCAGTCACGGCAGAAACGGCACACTTATCAAAGAATACAGTTATTACTGCATTGATCATCCATAACGTACACCTTATGACTGTTCCTTAATTAACTGGAGATAACACACAGAAGATGTATGACTTATGTATTCTTCATCATTTATGCAACCATTCATACGTACAGGGTTTTTCTTGTCTATGGTAATTGTGGCAATAGGAGAAGAAAAATGCATTAATTTGAGAAATGCCATAAAACATCATAAAATTGGGAGAAATGAGGTGAGATGGGTGAGGTTATGATATGGCTGAATAGTTTTAATACAACCTGGGTACATGGCGGCTTTTATCCATTTGTTTAATAGTTTTTTAAGTACTTTCATTAAACACAAGACTAGTTTAGTTGCTTTATATCTGCTTAAGAGATGATAAGAAGTAGTTCATGGTCAACAAGTTGTCTTTATCTCAAAACGTTTTTAGCAAATTTTGAGAGTTTTTAGCAAAGCCGCACGAGTTAATAAGAGACTTTCTAAAAAAGTATTTAAAAGAGCCGTAGTAGAGACCTTAATGGATCACCAGCGATAAAACTATGCAGCCATCTTTTTACCTAACAGCATTAGAAATTGAGAATTATTACTACGACAAAATTCAATAGAATCTGAGTCTGCATGCCCAATATCTAGAACAAAGAACTGTAACTAAATTACTTGGACCAACAGTTTTTGCCCAGGTGTTAACCATATCAAAAGGGTTGTACATCATGATCAGTCTGACCTGTGTGTATATGTACTGCACTTCACAGTCTTACAATCACCGTATTGGTAAAACCGAGTGATAAATGTGGGTTTATGTAATGCATAGTACAGGTAAGTAGTTCGTAGGCAATCCTCAACTGTTTTACCCTACAGTACACAACTATGCATCATTTAAAAACCCTTAACAATACAGTTTATTTACCGGTTGTCTATTGCAGAAGGAATAAAGTAGTTTTGATATAGAAAAAGAGTCTGTTCGTTGAAGCATTAGATGATGGAATGTACAATTAGAGTCAAAACTAACAAATTGTATATAACTACTTGACGTGAGCAATATACGGTACCTTGCAGGCACGCTTTCATTTGTAATGTTTCAATCGATCAATATACAAGTAAAGGCCCACATGGCTTTCTTTGTACATATCTGGATATGCAGATAATATATAAAGAATCGGCATTATATTGCATCTGTACTATTTGAACATTAACCACAAAAAAGTGACAAATAACCAGATCTCTTTTCTATCAATATATACAGCAAGAATCTTATGTTTTCATCACTTACAAGTTGTAAGTATTGTATCATACCTCGATTGCCATGTTTTACACAAAATGTTATTTGTGGACATTTTTTAACGCTGAGAGCCGGAATACGTAATTGGTACAGGGACAGGGAACACTGGGGTCAAAATAAGAGGATACATCTAGGGACCCATATCTAGAGCTATGAACAAAATCAAGAATAAATTTTGAGGTCACCGACAAGAAATTGTTGGCGTCTTGCTTGTAGGGTTACGACAATCATGATTGGGATCAACATGGCACCCATTCACAACAGTTCCTGCTTTCATGAACAGTGTGGCAAACACCTCACTGGAAATGAACGATCCTTGAACCAGAAACATTTAAATATATATACAGAATGTGTAATACTGAGAAATGAGACTTGAATGATGAGTAAAGACTGTGTACTCATTACAGACTGAGTACAGACAGAATACTGTACTTAGTATGACTTGAGTACTTGGTACAAACTTGAGTACTTAGTACAGAAGGAGAATGTGAATCCACAAGATGGTGCATCAAACAAGACAAGCGATGCCTCAAATGAAAATTTTGATGGCAACGATACGGTTTATAAAATACAGTAAGCAACAGTTTTGTAAGAATCTAGTCACAAAAACAATTTATCTGTCATTTTTCCTCCTAAAATAGCATTGTGGTAATGTTTCACATACGTATACTTCATTACTACTATTAGTTTACTCAATAAGACCATTAAAGATATCATAAAGCAAACTAACCTTTAAATTTCCTTTCGTAAGAAATTATTCATTTCCTTATAAATAGTACAGTAAAATGGCTACATATTGAGCATATAAACTTAAGACTGATTCATACTGCTGTACTTACACAGGAAAGTAGATGTATCTCTTGAAACCATATATCCAGGGCTGCATTAGTCCAGTATAGGTATTTGTATACTTTATATACAGCTGTATGGTTGTACATATACGACTGTACTAACAAACGAAAACCACCACAGTAACAAGGACGGTACTACGTACTACTAATACATACAGTTGTGCTGTAGCTATGGCAGGCAACAGTCCATTCACAGAATGAATCTAGTACTTGTATATACAGTTATACACACACACACACATATATAGATAAGTACAGAAAACTTGTAATACAGCATGTTTTATGTTTTCGGTTCGTGCAGTTAATTTACGGACTGGCAAAGATGGAAGTGAAATGGTCACAGTTTATAATAACAGGATGCCGTCATCGACTACGATCAATACTCGTTACAAGGTGGAGTTCATTATCTTCTTCCTCATTGTCCTTGGATCAATAGAAATATTTGACTTAATAAAGTAAGACTCCTCACACCATACTCAGAATCACCAGAAAGAAATTTAGGCTTGGACGCCTCAGTCATATCATGATAAATTTATAGAAATGTATTGTATGTGAAAAATTAAGTCCATTATGACATGACAATTGCTCTGATGGACAGAAGGCTTTCAGAAGACTTTAGGACCAACTGAGGATGATGACATTGGGAAAGAGAATGGGATTAGGGAGCGAGGGGTGGGTTGAGGTGGAGAGATGAATGGATGGTAAGAGGCCTTATACCACAAGCGAATAACTATTTTGGAAAACACAGTTTAATAGGAAGGTATGAACATAATTTGAATGTACTGCAGTATGTTTTTTGTTTTTAAAAGTTATTAAAGAATTCTATGCCAATCCCTTCTCAATCCCACACCCCACACCCCTGTACACCCTACCTCTTTATTGTACAATGTCATAACATCCGAACTTTGCACCCATCCATGTTCATGCAAGTTAAACTATAACTTTACAATGGTCTGTTACCCGGTTTAATCTCATCCGACGTTTCTTTCGATTTGTGCACGAGAGTCATTTAAGATGGTCAGAATACTTCAATATAGGAAGAGTTACTGTATGTTAGGGGGACTATGGTTACACCTCACCTCTCTCCCCTCCCCCTCCTCCCCCACCTTCCCTCCTCCCTCAAGCACTAAAGAAACCATACGTAGCTTGATATCACATTAAGAATTCTGTTTTGCAGTACTTACAGTACAATAATGAGCTGTATTCATGGCGGGAAGATTAACAGAGGATTAACACACAACCACAACCCCCAACCTAAAATACAAACCTTTCGATTCCCATTTTGGCCATCCTCTAACTTCTTTCTCTTTAACAACTCCCGAATCAAGCTACCAATTCCCTCTCTTTCCAACAGTTCTCTCTCCTCTTCCAAAAGTGACTCCAAATACGAACTGGCTTTGCTCACAAGGCCAGAATGTCTAAGCAATTCGAGTTCGTAATCTCTTTGGCTGCTATGGTTCGTATGACTAAATGCATCGCCGGAATCAAATTTTTGTAGCAGAGATTTGATGCCCCCCGGAGGAGACATTGGTGTTGTTTTGGACATCTTTTAGTAATTAGGAGATCTACAATAATCTTGACTTGGATAAAACAATAGACCATAGTCCACCAACTAACCAGGTACTGTACCACTGTTAATCCATTATCAAAAATAATATTACATTCATTTTGAACGTTTTTCACAATATTAATCTTCTGACTGGATGTAATATTTACTATTTCTCTTCCTTTAGAATTTTACAAAATACCAGCTTTAAAAAACATGGAACAAACACCTAGACAATCACCGTAGCAACCCTTTGACAAAACACAAGATTCACCACCACGAAATTCAGAGTAATCGCCACATGTAGGTCTGTGGGTTTTCCACTTTAATAGAATCTGCGAGTTCACTTTCAGAAAACGTCACTCTCTCACAATTCCTGTTGATATAAATCTATAGGAGATGCATATGGAGACCACAATATAAGTCTCTGTGTGGCATTCAAAAGCCATGTTTTATTCAATCCCTTCCATATCCTTACAAGTCAAGCAAGAAAACCATATATTTTCTTCCAAAGATGAACATGTATGAAATGCAAATTCTTGTTTAGAACAGTCTAAGGATCAACGGTTTCCATGGTAATGCTCTTAAGTCCAAACAAGAGAAAATTTGAAATGAATCTCCCCTAGAAGTACTTCCAATTCTTGGTATTATTTCTATAATAAAAAACTTGGGATATCATAAAACAATTCAACGGTCAGAAAAGTCTACTGCAAAAGTCTCCATCAGTTTATGTAAAGAAGATTTCAGCAAATTATGGGTGGATCTGTTAAACCAAGACTCGCTGACATTATTGTTTGGTATCAGGGATAAAATCTTTCAAAGGACAAAAATTCTTCTGTGCTAAGAAGTCCTGATATCCACTGAATTCATATCCAAACGACAAACAGCTCTTCTTAGACAGTGTTGTACAGTCGGTTCCATTGAAATGGTTGCTATGTTAACAACAAACTTGAAGTATTCCACACACACACACCGTACAATCATGGAAGGAAAATGTACATCATGTCAAATTGACACCACTATCCAAGACTCTATGAAATACCCCTAGACCTATGCTTGTGTTCCAGGTTCACTAGGCAGTACCCTCAATTCCTTGCAAAAGGAATATTAAAAAAATTGCTGATCTGGTTGGCAAACTGTTTCCTAAGCTCACACCACTTTTCAAAACACTCCTGTCACTTGTCAATGTTTGTAACCAACCTGGTTCAAGCTTAAACTGGAATCAGCAGTACACTTTAGGCTTCAATTAAAAACAAGATTAACCGGGGGAGGTTTTGCAACTATTTCATGAAACCTTGTATACCATCCAGCCTATTGGAGATGATCATTAAAGCATGACTTTATTTGTATTATGATCCATTATAAACGGTAGCTCATAGAAGTATCTTCTGATCTGTGAAGTTCAGACTCAACCTTAAATACTCGACGTACAGTAACAAAGCAAACTATGGATCCATGGAGGCAGTGAGTACCTGGTCATTCTTCGCCCTGGTGGAATGCAAATTTCGCAACGGTACAATTTTATCCAGAAGAGTCATAACATCAAAGTGAACAGATGAACTTTCGCGATATTAAAGAGGCACTTTCCATTTTCCAAAAGCATGAGCTGCCCCTTTCACTGTCCTTGAAGGATATACTACACACATCACACCATTAAGAAAAGCACACAACAGAGACTTGCCTTCCAACAACAACAACAACTTGCCTTTGTTACAATTAATAATAAGACAAAGGGATTTAAACGAACGCACTGTACAAACAAATCTTCAGGAAGTCATCAAAAATGAAACAACTTTTTACTTCAATATGTAAAATACTGTATGAATGTTGCATACAACATGTGCTGGGTATTTACACAGCAATAACAGGCTTTGCTGACAGTATGTAATGCTCAAAATTTGATCCCCTCAATAATGTCAAAAACAGAACTATAGTACAAGTTTATGCGGGTACAGTTGAATATTAAATCCCTTTGCAGTAGGGACGCTGCAGCCCACAGGAAGATTTAATGACAAAACTAGTATTTCCTGGATTGTAAAACGACCCGAAGAAGTTGCAGGTAGATATCGTGTCTGATAAAAGAGTCCTTCGTTGCACTTTTCATCGTCAAAGTTCGCTCTGATGTCAGACCGGGTTCTACGTAGTGAAGGATCGGTGTTCTTAGCAATTATCACCGAGCTCTTTCAAGATTGTCAAAGTGGTAACTTGATACCCATTAACTTAAGTGGAAAAAAAGATGGGTTCTGCCACGCATGCTTTTGGGAGGAACTTTTCAATCGGAGTTGTTTTTTCGTTCTCACAGCAAGACAAAGATAACAAATAAAAGCTGTTAGATTTGAGAGATAGAGAGATGGCAGTGGAGTTTATGGGCAAAATGGTCAGAATGTACGGTTTGTCTGTGAGTTGACAACTTTGAATGTCAATGATTGTCTTGAGAGAAAAGATTTAAATCTATGGAACATTTTACGGATGAGATCAAAGAGGAATTAAAGCACACCGGTCAATAGAGAGATACTACAACAAGTATTAAATATTACACGAAAGTCCGAAACAGAAAATAAACTGTTATGAACTTCGTAAGTACTGTAAGTGATGGTGTAGATTGCAGAAGAAAGGATGATATACAGTGTACTGCACTGCACATGTGTAAACTATTGGGCTTTAAATGTTTAGAGACCCCCCCCTACCACCCTGCTATAAGGTCTCTAAATGGATGTGACAACCATGCAATACATCAATACTAAAGTTGAACATAATAAACAGAATACAAAACATTGTTGCTGTGTCCTAAATATATTCCCAATGATTTTCCATCCACAAAGTGGCAATGACAGAAATTTTCAAGGACCACCAGATTCAGGGAATATTATTAAAATGATAATATCATCAATGAACTTAGCTTTACCATGGGTTGGGGGGGGGGGTTACGGTTGTTTTGAATTGTCTTCAGAGAGTAGATAAGTCAGACCCCCTTCCGCTTGATATATCCCAACTTTTCTGGGGACCCTCTGCAGATCCTACTGTTCACACCATACAGAAGGGATAACCATCATTTTATTAACAGCAAATGAGACTTCAGAAAGGACTGATCACCTGGTCTACCTTGCATACAAGAATCGGTGCGATGGGGGTAAGTGACATGTTCACGGGTAAAGTGATGAAAACCTTACCAAATAAATACACTGTTCACAAGACAACCACATTACAGCAATCCTACTGAACAATGAACCGAATGGAGTATGGCTTTGCTCAATTTTTTTTTTCTAATGAAAGCACAAGCTACTGCTTTAACTTAAACATCCTGGATGTTTTCTTGTCGTTATGGTAACACTGGACGGAGATGCCCAGTCGTCCAGACATCTGTGTTAAAAAGCCGTTCTCAATGGTACTGTACAACCGCATTTATACCTGACTTCCTGTATGGGACATGTGCCAAACTTACGAGGCATACTTCCTGATTCCTGGGTCTGTGTTGACACAACTGTAATATTTAATATCAGGGTATTAATACCACCGACAGAAACCTCCAGGCAATAACGTTTAAAGTAGCTTTAACGGTTGAATTTGATTACTTTTTACAGTGCTATTTCATACTAAAAATCCGATTACAATTTAGGCCAATACTTTGGACTGGTTAAGTTTTTCGTTTGTTATGATAACACAAATAGTGGCAAATTTCTGATTTTTTTTTCTCACTTTGACTTGTTACATGCATGTGATATTACTCATACAGAAAGGTATCTTGGACTACGAAATATTGATTATCTCAATCGATTTAATTCTTTCCTTCCTAGCTTGAAAGAGATCATTTGATGAAAGAGTGTAGGATGGGTGTTCGAGCAATTGAAATCTTGTATTGAGTAATATACTAGCAATATACTATAATATGCTAGCAATATACTATAATATACTAGCAATATACTATAATATACTAGCAATATACTATAATATACTAGCAATATACTAGCAATCGCTGAAAAGTGATGACTGAACTCAAAACTTGCTTTAAAGTAGAACAGTGCTAAATACTGTTGCATTATTCTGAGGGAGCCATTGAAATATATTAATATGATTCGATTCCCCCTCAATATATCTCTGTAATGACAAGTTATTATATCAAATTAAAACAAAACTGTTAGCAAACTGCTTATCCACTATAGGGCCTGTGTATTAAAGAGAATGTGTAAAAGTACGAGGGGCCTGACGTTTCGATCCTAGCAGGACCTTCTTCAGAGGCTGAATGTATGAGTTATATGAAGTTATTTTATCATATAATCCAATACAATTTTTTTTTTAATCTTACGCTTATTCGCGAACATACCAGGTTTGTACATCATTTTATTGCTCCTGGTGCAATTTTGGTGCAATTTTGGTGAACTACAGAACTTTTAACGGAGGTTTCTGAGATCTCATCTTTCTTATATTAGTCTAGATTGCTACCCACCAGCTTGTGCAAAATTTACACCCAAAATACAACTGTCAGGATGTCAATTATGCATGATTCCACCTTAATAAACAGGATACTGAAGGCATTGTTGTATCACAGCGGGCACATATGAATAACTAAATGGGTGAGGACCCCTGTGAGGGCTTGACTGGTTTGAGAAACTACCAACGACTACACTACCATGTCTTCACTGAATATATAGTACTGTATGCACTCGACCTAACCTAACCTGCAAAAGTGAGTAACGTCTTAGCAATGCACCCCCAGGGAGGGTCATTGCCTCACTTCATCTTTTTCTTCCCGATCACTCATTCTGGAGGGCTACAACTACAATTCCAGTGTGATTATTATCCAATGAATATGCAACAACCAATGCATCAACTAATGCATTAAACATTAAAGTCTGTACCTAACATGAAGTACATACAAAATAGATAATTTTGACACAAGACAGAGTCTGCTGACCATAAATGTATGGAGTAGAAATCAGATTAAGAAATCAAATCTGTTAATAAGTTTTGGTGGATAAAATTGTTCGTCTGCTAATTAGCACAAAGTTTTTACGTTTGGAGCGGTGTACCTACAGTAGTCCAAGGTTTTTCTCTCTATAATATGGACAAATTTCCCCCCAAAACGGGTAAGTTTAGTCAAAATATGGGTAATTTCCGTACCTGGTTGATTTCGTCCAACAACTTCTGCAAGACTTGTTGATGCTGATCTTCATTCTTTTGCAACTCTTTCTGCCATTTTTCATCTCGTTCCCTCAAAATTGCATCAAATGCACCTGTTATGGAAAAATGACAAAAACGATATCAGAACTTAATTATAACGAGCAGTTTTCTTATGACCTCGGCTCGGACGAGAGGGTCACTTTGTCTTGAAAGTAGTGTTGATTCACTCTGGCAATGAATATAACTAAAACTTATACAAGATCTTTGCAATAACAAATCTTAACATCATTTCTTTATGTGAGTCAAATTTCATATAGAGGGTGCTCCTTATAATCTTTCATTTTTAAAGTCACAGGAAAACTTTATGCCCAGTCAGTGCAAAGCCATTACTTCACCATACACACTAACAAATGTTGCTGAAAAAATGTTACATTAACAGAACATGAAAAGGCTTTCAAATCCTGAAAAAAACTTTCATCTTCCAGGTATTCCATAAGTTTATCCCCCATCGAAGGAGGCGGGTACAGATAGAAAGATACATTTTTGTGGTGTGTATCTAAAACTTTGCAAATATGTATCAATATGACATTTGTCAAGACTTTCTGAAACAATTGTCTCAGTAATTCTTTATCATACATTATCCGTTTCCTTAAGTGATTAGCCACAGATTATCCCTCATTGCCTCAGATAATTGACAGCATCACATGGTTAGGTAGTTGGGTGGTACCCTACAGGTCACCCCTTTTTATTGGAGAGTGTTGTTTCATATGGATGGTAACCCTTACACCCCCCCCCTAAACCCTCTCCATTCCATTTTAAAAAGTTCAATCGTGCATATCATTACAATTACCTTTCTCTCCATCTGAGCTGGCCAGATTCTCCTGCATCATTCTATCCTTCTCCTCCTGGATCTTCTGCAGCTCTTGTCTTAGTTCGTCTTCGAGTTTATCCTTCGCTCTATCCAGATCATCCACCTGTTTCTGATGCTCCTCTAGTACTTGCTCCATCTTGCGTTGGTGCTCCAGTTTCATCAAGTCGGTCACTTCTTTCAACTGGTCGTTCAACTCCTCCACTTGACTCTTCCTTTCATCTTCAAGCTGAGACTGTATGTCCGCAACCTCTTGCTGATGGGCTTCCTCCAATTCGGACTTTGCTGTCGCTAATTCTCCATCTGAATCTGACCTGACCCTCTTCAATTGCTCATCGAATGTTTCCTTCATCTGTTCAATTTCCTCCAGGTGTCCCTTTTGCATTTCTCCCTTTGAAGATTTCTCTGCCTCCAGACCAGTCTCCAATATTTTAAGCTTCTCCCCTGCCTCTTTCTCCACCTCCCGTTTTGTCGCTGCTCTCATCTCCTCCAACTGTTTCTGGTGTTCCTCCTCCAGCTGGTCGGTAACCTCCTTGAACTTTTCCATGTGCATTGTCGTTAGCTCATCCTTCAGCCTGACTTTCTCTTGTTCGTGATTTTCTCTTAATTGTTGCAAGATAGCATCCGCGTCGTCGAATCGTTTCAGCTCCTCTCCGAGTTCTTTGTCCATCTTGGCTTTCTCTTGCTTCCACCTTCCATCGTACTCTGATTTTAGTGAGTTCAGCTCCTTCTCTTGCCTTTTCGACATCTCCTCTAACTCCTTTTGATGTGTCGCGTTTAGATCTGCAATCTCTTCTTCTTTCGCTTCTCGCAGCCTCTCTTCTAGTGCTTCCAACTCTTTGTTTTTATCTTCTCCGTGTTGCCAGACGAGTTGCTTCTTCGTGTTCTCCACGTCCATCTCGTGTTGAACTCTGACCTCTTCCATGGCTCGTTCCTGATCTTCGGCAAACCTCTCGATCATCTGTTCGTGTTCACTGACAAACTTGGTCTGCATTTCTTCCAGGTCTTTAGCAGACTGCAGCTGTGTCATTCTGGTCAGTGTCTCTAATTCTTCGTTCATCGTTGTCTTAATCATTTCGAGTTGTCCGTCGTACTGTTGCACGAGGTTCTCCCTCATGGTTTGCACTTCTGGTGCTTCACCACTTTGGACATCTTCCTGAAGCTTCTGAAACTTAGCCTGCTCATCTTCTAGCTGTGTTTGAAGCTTTACAATCTCCCCAGAGTATTTTTCCTGAAAGGTCTGAGTTTGATTCTGTGCTTCCTCAGCATTTCGGCTATCTATAACTTCACTTAGCTTCTGAGTTCTCGCTTCAGTCTCGGCCATTTCATGCTTTAATATTGCGATCAGATCGTTCTTCTTAAGAAGTTCTTCTCTCTGTGTCTCTGACTCTTCTGCATAGCTGATTGATGAGTCTGCAAGAACCTGAGCTACTTCCGAGCTCATGCTATCCTTCATGTTACTCTCCATTGCTGCCTTCTCTTTGGCAAATTCCTTGTGCAACCTTTCAAGTTCATTAGCATGTCTCTCCGCCATCTCTGACTGCCTCTCCTTTTCCTCGTTGTTTTTCTCCATCAACTCTGTCTTGTACTTCTCCTCAATCTCTGCCTTCATCTCCTCTACTTCCTCCGAGAGTCTCTTATCATAATCGTGTTTTGCATTCTCTCGTTCTTCTTCGAGTTGTCTTGCGACTTCGCCCATGTGTTCCATTCTTAGACGGGCGACCTCTCTGGCATGATGGTCGTCCAGCTCTTTTCTGAGGTTATCCAGTGCCTCTAGATGGTTCATTTCTTCAATCTGTTTCTCATGTTCATGTTTCCTCCTCATGGCCTCTTTCTCCCTCTCCAAGTCCTGCTCGTGTTTTATCTCGTAATCCAGCTTGATCCGAGCCGTTTCGGCTTTGTGGTCATTTTCCAACTCGTTTCTCAAATTTTCCAATCCTTTCTGGTAATCCTTCTCCATGTCTCCTCTGAGATGCTGTCTGAATTCTGCTTCCATGTCCTTGCTCTTAACGGGTGACCTGGGTGGAGAGCTGTCCGTGTCCGAGATGTGAGTCAAAGTCATCAACGAGTGCGAAAAGTCCGGCCTCTTCGCGGCTTCGAGCTCGGGCTCCTCCAACGAGGAACCCAGAGATGTGTTACCTGCCTTTACGTTCTCCATCTCCTTGGACCATTTCTCTTCCGTGTCCGCAAGTTCTTGTTCAAAGTATGACCTCAGTTTACCCAGTTCTTCCGAGTGCTCCAGCTGTAGTTTACTCCGCTGGTTGGTCAGCTCCTTCTGAAGTTCATCCACTTCCTGTTGCAGCTGCCGTATCAATCCTGCTGCGTCTGCGTCGTCCCCGCCGAACTTTGCGGCCACCGATTCTTTCTCGTCCACGTATTTCTGCTGCAGGTCTTCAAAAGCATCTCTGAGTCCCTCCAGTTCTTCTTTCAGGCTCTGTTCGGTCTGCGATTTGGTTTTATCCAGGTCTTCTCTGGCCTTAGCTAATTGATCATAGTCAGCTTGCATGGCTGCTCGGACCTTGGCTAATTCCTCCATGTGTACTGACTCCAGTTTGGTCTTCATTTCTGAAAGAGAGCAAAAAAATGAAAAGTCTTCAGAGATGACATAAATGACACCTCAAAGTTACGAATATTAAACGGCCTAGAGTGAATCAATTATAATTTAACTTACATCCAATTTTCTAATTAAATACTTCAATTCTGAAATTCTTAACTATTATTTAGATCTCCTGATCAATCTCTGATGTATGACATCACAATGCACCATCTTCCATAAAATATGAACTCATTTCAAAATATTTCAAAGGAATAAGCTCTGAATTACATATTTTTAAAAGCTCATACTTTTGATATCCTATAAGTACTGACTCAAAATTCAAATATTTTCTAATAACCTACCTTCGGCCTGGGCAACGACCCTTTCTCTTTCGTTAATTAATGCTTCAGTGTCCAACTGATGGTCTTCTTCCCACTGCTTCTTCAAGTGTTCAATGTCGCCCTCTATATTTTGCTTAACGCTGCCTCTTTCTATCTCCAACTCTTCGAGGTGCTTGTCCTCCATTTTGGATCTCAGGACTTCAAGATATTCCAAGGTCGCCTGATCCCACTGCTGCGTTAAATCCTGCCGGCAGCAAAAGTAAGATGAAGAAATCAAAATCGATGATATCATGCACTGGTGCCATCATTACTCTACAGTACAGTAGCACCTCGAAAGAGTGCTACTCAAATGTGTTTAACTGATGAACAAGGAGGTTGGGATATTAATTCCACACAGATATTGAGAACATGCCTTAATATTTGTTACATCCTGCACAGAATTTACAGGTAGTTCTACATCCTATATATCAAAGATAACGATATGTAAAATTGAATTTTTAATAAAAAAATACCTTAACCTGGTGTGAAAGACCAATGACCTGTGGATAGAGTCAATCTTTTCCTCAAATATGACACCAACATTTTCATATAAGATAAACAATATGAAGCATATCTTGGTTTTTCTTTCGGACTGACTTTTTTTTACGAAATAAACACAGATTGTTATCATCATACTGTACCATAAATGATGCCAATATGTCATATCTACTTGAACTTGTAACTTGTACTTGTAACTTGTACTTGTAACTTGTACTGTAACTCTGATATGTGTAATGCCAAATTTAGGGGCATATGCTGTCTGATTTAGATGCATACATTGTTTGAGTGCCACAGGATATGTGAGGCAAGGGGAGAGTCTTAGAAAAAACCCAAAACGTAACTCGTAACAGGTCTGATAGGTAAAGACCCTGAGAGTGACAACTGACATACTGTTAGTTACACAAAATATTGTCTCCCCTCACCCAAAGATTCCAGCTCGATAGAATGAAAAAGAAATACCCCAAGATGATGGTGCATAACACCAAAGCATCCTAGCCACAGTTTTTCTTTTGTCTGGCCATTTCAACCATTTACAATATGTATTTACCTGTATCACCTGTTGGTGCTCATCATTCAACTGTTCCTGTAGTCGTCCAATCAACTCTTCAGAAGACAGCCTTGTCAAATCTGGAAGGAAGAATAAAAAATTGGCCATGAGAAAATCTACTATCACAAAAAAAAAAAAAAATATATATAAATAACAGTTATATTCGAACTTTGAATAAGAAAGCCTTGTAATCTCTAAATACTGCAAATGACTATCAAGGTTTGATGTTTAGGTATGACAAGGAAATCTAATGATAGAAATTTTGTCCCCCCTCCCCCCCAAAAAACCCAGATTTAAACACTTTGGGTGGTCAAACGTGGAGGTGGATGGTACGTAACTCCGGATTGGACCGGAGCAGTACTCTTGATATGTTAGAGCAAAAGCGTGATTTGTGAGGACTCTGAACTGTGACAGCTACTTGAGAAAGTGAAGTACATAAATAACAGTCACAAAATCAAAAGAATTAAGTAATTAAAAAATATTTCAAATTACTGTAGAAAGCCTCTTATCAGTCTTTATTCTGCATTAATCAGAAAACGGTATTAATCTGAAAACCTATGAGAATATGGTGAATCGAGTGGCAATAAATGTTTTAAAAAATCAGATTTAAACGAGTTTGAAAGAGCCAGTATGTGACAAGAGTTTAATACCCTATTCACGGACATGTCGTGGCATACGCTGCATCCGTAGTAAACATTCTAAGAATGATCAAAAATTGACATTCACATCGACTAATCATGAAAAGAAACAGCAAACTTTTAAAACATAATGCCCCTGATGGACACTCATGTTTGAAAAATAATCATACAGTATAAAACCAGCTTTTGCAATCCCAGACTTTCATCAACAGAGCGCTGGTCATTTAGAGACAGCCCTCCAAGGCCAAGGTTGAAAGTCTCTCGGTCTATTCCCAAATAAAGCACAGCAAACCTAATCAAGCAAAAACCACATTAATTCCTTAATAGAGTGCCTTTTCAAAAGACAGCCTGCACAGCCTTCACGTTTTCAGTTTTATACATGCATGCACTGAAGTTCACGGTTAAATAATCATAAAGATGGATTTGCTGGGCTTCATAAGTGTTTAGCTCATGATGCAAGATGGGTTTTAGAATGATCAGTCTTAATTTTCTAGATTACAGTCAATGACGCAAGGAGAGAGATTCGTTGATCAACAATCCGTAGGTCGATCAACTTGGCGATGTGAAAGCAGAAAAAAAAACATTCTCGAAAAGAAACAGGAGACTGACGTGACAATTCCTGGCAGCATTTTCTTATAATATCAGGCCACTTTTTTGTATCCTTTAAATTAAAGTTAGAGTCTTTAAGATACAATAGCTTTGAAATTAGGAAAATTGTGACACAATCCATATGGTGGGCAACTGATAAAAATTCATAAAGTACAAAATTTATAGGAAACTAGGATAGTGGGAAATGGCATCGAAACTTATCAATCCTCAACTTTTCATGTTCTCATCCAGTTAATATTCCATCAATACTGCAGGAATAAATAATCTACTGTAAATAAGTCGTTAAGATATCCTACAAACGGCAAACAAAGCGCCCTCTTTTTCCCTCATCGTGTATTGAAATAAACTGCTTTTCAGCGATGTCTAATTACAAGTATGTACAGTAAGAGTGCATTAATATACAAATAATGAATGGTTATGAGTGCAATAGTGCAAATATTTCATGAGTTGAAAGATGGAATGTTCCATGGAACAAATTACATCTTTCAACGAATGAAATATTTGCACTATTGCACGAATGGAAACCATTCATTATTTGTTTTATACAACACCTTCAAATTTGGATATAATTGGATGTAAAATGCACTCATGCAACAGATTGTTTTGAACAGACAGGTTTCTCTGCTCTCTTACCATTGAAAAAAGTGCTATCAAAAAAGTATAACCCATGGTTCTATTTCATAGAGTGCAATAGAGCGGATTTTGCATGCAATCGACGAGCAATTGACCAATCAAATGGCCGGAATATAATTAGGTGTTGTATAATATCAAATATCTCCACCAACGTGAAAACAGAAAGGGTGCCACATGTTTCTCTCGAGATCACACACTTGTTCCCTAGATGTTGTCTTAATTTATTGATATTTACCATAAACAGTGCTGCAATTACTACAAAACACATCAATCCGTGCCCAATCGTTAATTTCTCTTTGTTGAACATTTCCTTGTTCGGATTCTTTAACTTTATGGTACAAGTATACTGTACATTGCTTAAGAATTAAACTATGGCAGCACAAAATCTGATATAACTTCACAATTTCTAATCATAGCAAATTTCCCTAGGGATTAAGAGATCCTTTTTTATCTCTCTTTTATTCCCATTTTTTTAATTTTTTTATTTAGTAAGCTGATCTCTTTTTCATTTCTCTTCAATTAATACAGACTATTACAGCAATTGAAATATTTAGATCAAAGATCAAATCTGACAATGTAATATGGGGTAACGACCAGTTGTACTTGTTTTTGCAATGGTGTGCATGGGGCATTTATCACTGGATACAGAGATGAATGCTAAAAGATGGTAACTTACTTCATGAAGTGTTTCACTAATTCAGAGAAAGTTTGCATTGTTTTATGTTTATTTTGTTGGTGGATACAAACAGTAATTTAATAATTTGTTTCTCAAACAAATTAAGGATGATTTTGAGCAATTTAGACTTTGGACTGTAATTATCCAAATTTGGTTTGATGATGTCCAAACAATTTTGGCAGCATTTATGACCAGAATTATTGTACCATTTAATATCTCCCAGGACTTAGCTGATGAATTGAAATGAAAATTGCTTCAGAAGACTTAATTACTTTAAGTAAAAAAAAATTAAAACAAAGAAGCAAGGGCGGGGGAAAAAGAAGAAAATTATTCAATTTAGTCTCAAAGCATCTGGCATCCTTGATAATTTGCATAATAATATTAACATTATATGGTTGTGCTGGAAGAAACACTCCATAGTACACCTTTTCTGATGCCTACCCCACCGCACCCCCTCCACCCCCACCCCATAGTTACACTTCAATCACTCAATACTGTGCTGCTGTAAATGAAAATGCTAATGGTTCTTGCGTTGGTTAAACATTTTGAAGAAATGTTTCATTTTTTAAAGAAATGCTTCATTCTTTTAATATTTTAGTATACATCCAGGACTCATTGTATGCTATTCCTCCAAACAAAAGACAAACATATACTGGGCCTTGAATACATTGACCGTATTATAAATGCAGTAAAAAAGCACACTCTACAACATTAACTGGGGTTTCTCTATTAGAGTAAATTTGAAATTCGATCTGCAATTTTTGTCAAGTTTACACAGTGTAAACAAAACAGCCTTGCAGTCTACAAAAGTTTCAGACATTACTTTACTGTATGTGCAACTGTATTTGCACGCATGCATGCATGAGTTTTCAAATCAAATTTAATTAAAATTTGGAATGGCATTATAAAGAATCTGTTGAAACTGCATATCAGCTGAAATATACATTTTTTTTTTAATCCGCACAGCTGAATTCGCCATCTCACACCGTCTTCGGAAAACCTTGGCGAGATACGTTCACCTTCTTAGCAATTTTAAGGCATATAATTGCATGAATAAAAATGTGCGTGTGCTTAATTCCTTTCAAGAGATCTGTAAAGCTATTGATTTGTGTTTTATCTCTCCAGAGGTTTGCCTAAAAGTGCTAAACTCTTTATATCATAAAACAGCAGAAGCTACATAGCTAACATGATGTACTAGACGGTTTAGACCTTTGATTTGAATATATTGCGTAAGATGCTGCAAGGAAAGGAACTTTCTTAAAATATCAGAAATTGGTTATCTTCGTTGCAGCGCTTATTTGTGTCACATACAGTACTGAACTGATAAAAAAAGCTAGGACAATTCGTAGAATAATATTAGAGCTTTTAAAAAGAAAACATTACTGAACAGTGGGTAAAATTAAATTTTCTTGTTGGTGATGATCATGAACAAATTTTAAAAAAAAATTAAGAAAATTAGATAGAAAATTTATGTTACTAACTTTCTTTTCCTTTTTTAACAGATAAAAACCAAAATTGCAAACTACAATTTACATGTAAGAAGCTCTTATAACATGTGTGTAGTACTGCTGTTTTAGGCGCATACATTGCTCAATATATCGACCTTGGGTGTGCACTTTTAACATGGACACAAGTATTTCATATCGACTAAACTGACCCAGTATTGTTAATTCCGGTTAATGCTTCCAGCATAGCTGTATAAGAAAATAGGAATTTGGACGATTAATCTAATTTTATAACAAATTTTGCTACTTATAGTCGAAAGATTTATGTAAATGTAAGGTAAAACTCGTTGCTACTGAGATCACTAAAACACATTTCCAGAATTTTAAATATTAGTTATAATGGGGGTCTTAACCAGTCATAGACAATATTATCTTCCTAATTTCCATTGAAAATATAGTACATTATCAGGGCACTTTTCGGTATCAATTGTTGTGCCATGCAGAATTAGCTGCACTACGTAAATTCAATGACCAAATGAAACTATATGGCAGTGGCGGAGCGTCCATACTGTCAGGGGAGGCGGCTGCCCCCCCCTGACGGACTCAAATGGACTGCTGGCGCCCTTTTCAGCTTTTTACCACTTTTTACTTATTCGCGATTGACATTTTTATTGCGCTCTCATCTACCTATTGACATAATTTGTCACATTTTGTTGGCGATGATTTATTCTTCGTTTATCTGCAAATTAGCAAGGCCCGAAAAGGGTAATTTCCGGCGATCTAGGGAGTACCTTTACTCAAAAATTCTGTACGTTCTGCGCCAACCTGTGGTGGCGCTCCGCTTAGATAGTGTCGAAAGCGCCCCTACAGACCATTCTCGACCCCCCTGACCAATACCCCTAGCTCCGCCACTGTATAATGCCATGCATGATGGTTCAAACTATTAAGTATATCAGTGGCCAGTTGACAGAGAGCTCCCTAGTACTGTATCGTAAATGCTGTTCACAGCTATTAAGTATAGTAAAGTGGTCAGTTGACAGAGAGCTCCCTAGTACTGTCCTGTATTGTAAATGCTGTTCACAGCACTACAGTAAATCCCTGGGGTTACTCCCCTAATCAAATCAAACAGTTGCTGTACAGAACAGAAAAGAGCAGTGTGTAATACCTATGTGGAACACACTTTTTTAAACTTGTAAAAGTTGTAAGTGATCAAGTATCTAAGCAACGGGAAGCTGTGTAGGTAACTGATCTGCACTGTGGAATTGAAACTATAACTGAGCCCTGACAACAAGGTGACTGACTTCCTGTATACTGTAGACACAGTACCTGCATACATGTGCACACTATGGACTATGTGTGTACATAATACAGTATGTGTTTTAATAGCTGCAGAAGAGCTGGTATATATGTATAATACTGTGTTTTCACAAAGGGACCATTGCAATTTTGTGCATAACGTACGTACATGTGGTTAACAGGATGTACTGCATGTACACACTAAGGTATCTACAGTATGTTGTCAATACGGTATACAGTACAGTCCAAAGAGAATGTAATACTTTCAATTACTGCATCAAAATTTGTGGTGCAGCAAGTTTTATCTTAAAAAGTTAACATTTAAATTACTAGCAATGTTAACTCTATAGAATAATGGAAGTTAAGTCTTTTAACTTCCAAGCTTTAAATTTAGTTTGGTAATTAAAAAGACAAGTAGAACAAAACTGAATGTATGTATCTTGGCAGGTACAATTCAAATGCATGCAATAATAATCTTTACTGCATCTTCTAAAAGATAACCATGTCACAAGGCCTTTGTCTTTTTAAAGAGAAACAAATAGCGGTGGAAAGAACCAACTGAAATTTGGAGACATATTGTATTGTTCAAATATAAACACTGCAAGATCATCTGAGATATACAGTACTTAGGCTGTATTCTCTCATGTGCAGCTATGAATTTCACGAGATGTTATTATTCAATATTCATAAAAGAATTTTTTATTAAATGATCTGAAATATACCTAGGCATTTGCAGCAGTTTATGAGTAGCCTACAATTACTGTTAAAGCACTTTTTGTCATTGCTGACTAAATTTCAAAGATTGCAGATACTGTAGAGCGCAAGAGTTACCAGCCGGCTCAGACGAAAATCCAAAATAAGTTAATTGTGATGACCAGTTATATAATTGTTTGCAACTAGTAATAGTTTCAACTTACAGCTTTATTTAAGAGCTGCGAGTTTCATTTTATGCCATCAATGACCAATTGCAAATTACAGTATGTACAGTAAGTCTATAGTATATGACAATACTACAAATATGTAGTCCCGATGTATACCACACAGTATGTATTGTACACTGTATATTGCGCAGAATCTAAACTTTGGTCTATAAACTCAATAATAAAAAAAATGCAATTGGTTAGAACTGGGGGTGGGGAGGGAAGAGGGAGAGATGTCTCTCACTTTTAGTTCCCTGCTAACCTACCACAGTATAATCAGAATCACAAGGTATACAAATGTATAGTGTACATGTTAAATTTAACTTTTATACCTACAGTACAGTGCAACACTGACTATATATGCTCCAATGTAAAGAATACACCAGAATCAGTCTGAGCTAATAATTCTATTGTTTGAGCATCCTTCATTTGTTTCAGTTATTTACCTTTAAAATATAAATTGGAATATTTTACTGTAACACAACAGGCAAAAGATTACAACCACCTGCATGCAACACTATACATACTGTATATAATATAGGCTAACTATGCAACAGTCACTGTACAACTCCTTACACCAAAAAACCTGAAATCAACTCTTACAAGTTACAGTACAAAAAAAGCATGAAAGAAACATTCACCAATGAGCTAATCCAATACATGGCCTCAAATCCAATCGAAGCAGATAAAAATCCAGGTAATTGATGCTGCACAATTTCAAACCATAACTGAATCTCCAGGCTGTAAGTAGTAGTAGCCACACAGTGTACAGTATATTTGAACTGAGGCTATCTGTTTAATGTAAACAACTCCAGCGTGTCAGTGCACAGCTTGCTTCATAAGCAACCGTGACATGTGGGCCAAAGTCCTCTATTAATAATACACACACACACAGACAAATACATACAGCCACAGTGCTATGTATAGCAATCAACCGACATGAAATATAATCACAATCCCCAAAGCACGATCAGAAACTACAAGAATTGCAGTGAATTCTATATGTTACTGACAGATCATCACAGCTATTGTGCTAGCTCTAATCCATTCAGATATACTACTCAGAGAGCTTATAATTGAATGGCAGACACTGTGTGTGTGTGGTACAAAAGTCTCATCATTGATTCCTTGGCTTATGAATAAACATGTTGTGTACATTGTCATGGTAATATATATGGCTTTGCTCATTGACAATTCCACACACTGTGTGTAGCAATTATTATTATTGATGCTTTTAAGAGCATTTTATGAACAGTGAGGTTCAGTATTAATATATATAAGTATATATATAGCTAGTCAAATTTACAACTCTCTATGTATAGTGGTTATGTGTATAACCTGCAGATTTACTGAAACGGTGCAAAGAACACTAGAACATATTTTAAGACAAAATGAAAGCTTTTACTGAGGCTTTCTTGCATGATGTTAATAGCAACATTTGTTTTATAAATTTAAAATAAAAATAAAACAAAACTGTAAGCAAACTGCTTAGATCCACTAAAGAACCTGTATAAGAGAATGTGTATTTTAGAAATTTTAATTTTAAATTAATATATTACTTGAAAGGCTTTATTTATGGGGCAAATTGCAATACAATTCCAAAGACCTGTCAAACATGCTCTCGTTTCTTGTCTTATCCACTTACGAACTATGCATATTTAGCTAATTAATACACAAAACAGTGTTTAACCAAAATATTGAGAAAAATGGGGGGGGGGGGACAGAGAAAAATAATGTAAGACCACAAATACTCTCGTAATTTACAACTCACCAATATAGTTTGCCCCAAAATTTGACCATGCTTAAAACTGCTAGCTCGAAAAACAATAATTTATCTTGGAGATTCTAATAGTTCCCACCACTCCAAATTATTCAAAGGTGATGAGGAAACTTCAAAATTAGATATAAAGTGTCTCATGGAGTTAAAATTCCCAGCAGAAGGCAGCAAGACAAGAATTAAGTTTGACCATGCTGGATCCCTTACTTATCATTTTAACATATTTTGGGTTGAATCAAAGCATGAGCAGATTAAAAGCATGTTGTAGGTTTTAAAGCGTCTTGTGTTTTCTTTAACCAAGCGTTATATTTGAGCAATGAGATACGACATATACATGGAAATATATCTAATTGGTCTACAAGCACTATACTGTAGTTTAAATTGAAATTACACCTTTATTTCCATGACCCTACGTACCTCATAATATGTTTCACAATACTAAATGTCCATAATTCTATAACAGGCAAAAAAAAAAACCAAAACACCAACAACACGGTACTTAGAGAAAGTGCATGAGTGTGGGAACAAGAAATAAAGTTGGATGTGACGCAGGGTAGGTGGGGGGGGGGTATTCTACGGGTCACTATGGAGAAGGAAGGAGAAGATTAAGGGAGGACTTAGTTTGATTCCAGGAGACTTCAAAGGGAGCACTGCCTCTCACAAACATAATCTCGGTGGTGAAAACCATTTTTTTCTCCAATTACATAGTGTTCATCTTGTTACCCTTTGTTTGACTCCCTGATTGTCCTTCTGCCCACCTCCCCCCCCCCCCAGACACAATCTAAATTTCCCTTCTGCTCTGTAGCAGTGCGTGATGATAAACCAATTCAACGGACAACCCCGATCAATAAACTACAAGTAAAATGAAGAGGAAGAATGATAAACTTACCATTTGTATCCTTGATCATAGTCTGATATTGTTCCTCTTTCTCCATCACTGCCTCTTCATAATCCTTCCTCATCTGCTCCATCTCACCCTCCTGTCTCTGGTGAAGTTCCTCTAGCTGCTCCACCAATGCTTGAGACTTCTCGTGTTCGCTCCTCGCCAGCTGCTCATCGAGTTGACTGCTGTAGACCGCCTCAGCCGTAGCCTTCAGTGAATTTAACTCTTCTCTGTGTTGGTTCTACAGGTTGATATCAAATTCAGAACACGTAAAAGAACCAAGGGATAGCCATATCTAATAGCTGGGGTAAGCCAGATAGTTGCAGTTTTTATAATTTTTTTTGTTTTGGGTCTACAGGTTGATATATCGAATTCAGAATACATAAAAGAACCAAGCGATAGCCATATCTAATAGCTGGGTTAAGCCAGATATTTTTGTTTTGTTTTTTAAAACCTTAATAATTTTTTACACAAATTCCAACTCATTGAATCTAAATTAGAGCATATTATTGGAAGCACATGTTTTAAACTAATGTTTAATGTTTTAAACTTTGCACAACTGAAATATTTTTAAGACCACCCTTTGTATAGCAGAGTAAGAAAATCATGCCTTGTATTTTACAATTTAATGAAAAAATGTCGGGATTGATTGATCAACGCTTTTCCCTGCTGTACAATTTCATGACGTAGAATATTGATGACTGTGTTCGTTATTCAGTGTCAGTTATCCAATTAGGGTAGTTTGTATCTGCTGAGTTTAATACAAAGAAAAACTTTAATTTTCAGTTCTGCAACATAGTCTGGAATTATATAGGGTATGTGCTGCCTGCATGATACATCTAATGACAGTTTGAATCCAGGGATGAAATCTACTGTAATAAACAATGTAATGTAAATTATTTCTCATACAATTAAGATACAATTTTCAGTAAAAAAAAAAAAAAAAAAAAAAAAAAAAATTTATTTAAATTTAAATTGATATTGAGTTGTATTTAGGACAAAGTTTTACCTCCAATTCAGATTTGACATTTTCCTTTTCCAGTTCATTGGTTTCATCTTTCTCCTTCATAATCTCATCTAGAATCTTCTGGTTGCCCTCATCTAAATTTTGTTTCAGAATCTGAAGCTTATCCATATCTGCTCCTGACAGCGCCTGACCGACATAAGAAAGAACATAGATGGCAAACTTGACAGATTTTCCACTTTTTACAAATAGCTTCATTTACAGTATTCAATGGGTACACCCAATTGGGTGATCCTTCCCATCAGTGGTGGAGCGTCCATGCCCCCCTGACGGACTCAAATGGACTGCTGGCGCCCTTTTCAGCTTTTTACCACTTTTTACTTATTTGCGATTATTGACTTTTTTATTGCACTCTCAAATACCTATCCTATTGACATTTGTCACATTTTGTTGGTGTAATTTTCTGACAAAATGGCGATGACACCTATATATTCTTCGTTTATCTGCAAATTAGCAAGGCCCGGAAAGGGTCATTTCCGGCGATCTAGGAAGTATCTTCACTCAAAAAAATTCTGTACGCTCCGCGCCAACCTGTGGTGGCGCTCCGCTTAGATAGTGTCAAAAGCGCCCCTACAGACCATTCTCGCTACCTCTGACAAATACCCCTAGCTCCGCCACTGCTTCCCATTCAATAGTTTGTTGCTTCTCACTCCCCTCCCATTTCCCCACATTGTTTTGTACAGGAATGAACACAAGAGATGTCCCAGTGAGGTCAATTTCCTCCAGGGTGAAAAATAAAAAATAGTTTAAGAATTTTGACCAAAAGGTGACCATATTTTGAAAATCTGGCATATTTTGGGGCCAACACAGCATACTGTACCTTTAAAGTTTCAACAAAAATTCCAAAAACTAAGATAAACCTTGACAATCATCTCACTACAAAATCAGAATACAACTGACTTGCTATTTGGTACAGTACGTCAAATGCAATTAATATTCATTGATACATCACTCTCTCCTCTCTTTCGTAAAATTTACAGCTTTGAAACGTACATGCCTACGCCGCTAGAGAGAATCCCCACGCAAAGTTTACAGAAGAAATTAGCACGAGTACAAGAGTACACCAGATACTTACATATTTGCACTGAAAATTTACAAACATACGTGAATGAATTTAAAACACCACTCAGCACAAGCATCACACACCATCAACAAGCTATGACAACAGGACATTAAACAGAGTCAAAGTAACTATCAGCGATGATGTATCCGTCGGACTTTGAAGTACTGTAGATGTCACCATGCGAGGATAAAATTTTAAATTTCAAAAAATTAAAAACACTAGCCTACCTCTTGATTTGTTGTCGGTCCATTTTCGATTCTTTGTTTTTGTTGTTCGAGTTCTTCCTGCAGTTTTTCGTTCTTGGCTTTCAATTCGGCTACCACCTCGTTGAGCTGAATGAGAAAGAGATTTCAAAGAGGAAAACTGAAATCTGATGTAGTTCATAAAATGGGTACGAAGAAAAGAAACTAAACATATATAAATGTTTTATTTTATCTGTTTATGATGAATTCTGAAATAGCAAAGACATTTTAACTGGAGCAGCAATTGAAAAGGGTGTCTGTGGTCTTTGAAAATGTTTTGTCTAAGATACACCAATTTGGCAATCTTTACATCTACATTTATATTAACAACTCTTCAAAATTTAGTACAGTTAGAACATGCCACATCACCCCTCCCCCCCCCCACCCTCTCCCATGCCCTCACCTGCCACAATCAGCCCTTTCAAGGAAGATGCCACCACATATCTGATTGGTAAACTGTATATTACTTTATTATACACTTGAAATCATGTAAACATCCTTTGACAATGACATTTTCTCAGAGACTGTTATTTTTTCCTTTACTATTTAGCATTTTAGGTAAAAGAACTACACAAAGCAAAATAGCACCGGATTACCCACATCCCTGATCACGCAATATTCATTGGACATGTTCTTGTTTGTGAAGATAATAACCTTTACAATTTCTAACCAAACTGTGATAATAAAGTGAATAAAGGCAAAATCATTGAATATGCATGAGCAGTAGTTGACATATGAAAAGATCATAATAGAGAGGGTAAAATATATATGAAAATGAAATGTATGCACCTTACCAAGTACACTTAACTTAAAGGAGAAAATGAATGCAGATATGTTTTTCTAAATTGAGGTAAAACAAAAGGAAAGTGATAGGTACTGTAGCATATTAAAATGCATATATTTATTGTCATGTCATAAACAGTGAGTGTTTGATCTGAAACAAAGTTATTTACAAACAAGAATGAAAGAAGGAATTGCACACATGACTGTCAGGCACTTAAATGGAATAAAAGGTACTAATGACTCTTACAGAGACCTTTTACAGGATTGATGTTACAAAGTTTTTTTGTTTTTTTTTAAAAAGTACACAACATTCAAATGGAGGACACATCAATGACATTTTGCGATGCGATAGTTGGGTAAATTATTGTCCCCGCAGACTCGCAGAGGAGACATGTAAGATGACATGGGCTGTTAACCATGAATAACGCTTCAAGGCTTTGGCAAATCATTCAAGTTAACATCATTTATTAAAATACTATATAAATATGTACGATTTCAAAACATTTAATATGAAGCTGGTAAATAGGATCACATTAAAATGTAATGAAATTGTATTAGCTTACACTGTGGTATATAAATTGATGTACATGAAACTAGTACAGTATACACTTGAACAGTACCGATAGAATGTTTTAGCAGATAATGTTTGGTTTGCTGAAAAATCAAGTCTTTTATTAGAAATGCCAGACATACATGTGACCGGACGAGAGGTAATGTCCGATGGAGGACATTATGCTCTTTCCGGACTCATGAAGGACTCCTGCAAGACTAAGCTAGTAACATTATCAAGCATACTTTTTATTCCTAATGGGTACTATATTTTACTGTGGCTGTATTTACGATTCACACAGGAGAAAAAATGGTACAATATACTTTCACAATTTTAACTTTGTTTCGTATTTAGGACCCGCTTCATATATTAGATCCAGAAGGGAGAACTCTGGGCTCCAGATTCAACATCTCTATTGTAAGGGCAACTTTTATGAAAATTACTAGAAATCAAACTCGGAGATTCTGATTCCCCAAGAGACCAGACCAGGGTTAATAAGCACAGAACTCTGTATCACATTTGTAGAGTATGGGAGACTCTCTAGATCTGAGCCGACCTTAGACCAAATGTTACCTACTTTCAATAAGCACTGTACTTGTATATGAATGTTAATTATGTATGGTACTATAGGTACTTGTACGTGTAACGAACAAAGACCTGGAATCTTGCATCAAATGCAGTTATGCCGCATTTGTACGTGGGTATTATCACAAAATATGCTAAAATAGTGAAGTATAAGTCATGTTCTTCGTTCAAAATTAGTTGACAGTTTCCATCCCTCGTGCATTTTGCTTTACTGAGACTTTTGGTTCTCTGCAGCATGTCTATGCATCTCAATGTCTGAATATGCATGGCTTATATGGAGTGCATGAATTTCTGAATAAATCAAATTTAGAGATTTAGCACTAAAAGATTTGAATTTAACTTTCCCAGGAAATATAAGTCAGTAAAACGATTGATATCATCAATGGCTATGTGGATTTGATTCCGATATATACCACTTTGCTGTAAACAGGCCCTTAGTGTACTACTACAAGACCACAGGTTTGGGATTTGAAATGGTGTGGCAATATAGAATATCCCACTGAGTATTTTACTGGGGGGGGGGGGGGGA